>JAUMGZ010237976.1:0-10763 GCA_032359645.1 Pododesmus macrochisma | reverse complement strand
AATTATGTGACTCAATCCAAGTTTATAATGCCAAAATTGAAAAGAAAAACCAGGATGAGTGGAATCAACAGAACGAAAGACATTGACAAACCAACAATAGCTACATAAAAAAAATCTGCACCAGAACAAAACGAAACAAATTGACTTTACAACAATCCCGAAGACTTCTAATTCAAAGAAAATAAATATCTGTATTATTTATTTATATATATATATATATATATATCTCGAATAGATTGAACTTCTAAATGCTCTCTTTCAATCTTTAAAATTTTTCAAAATCTCTCTGTTTGGCAGAACTCCTGTAGGTCTCAACTGCAATGTCCAACGGTAAGGAGTTGTATTTTTGTCAAAATTCGTACAAATTTGATATAATATATTCTCAGTCTAGAGATGGTATAATGTATGTACGGCGGCTATCGCCTCGTCTTGAGTTATTTCACATACATATATTCTCTCGACTCGGAGATATCAATATCTTGTACTGAAACTGGTACGAGATTTTATCATTATACATATATCTGCTTTACAGAATACAAAATTCAAATAACACTGTATCCTTAGCGAGCAAAAGCTGGGAAATCTTTTTGTGTATTTTTGCCTCACTAAAAATATATTTTACCGCAGACATATGCACACGAGAAAGGGTCGCACGCATGTCAGTATCTTCGCTGCTACGCAATTTATTACTGCACCGTGTTCTAACGTGATGTTTAGGAATATAACGGAAGTGACGTTAATAAGACTAAGGAATAACGGGAAGTTGTGACGAATGGCACGTCAATTGAAAAAAAAAGTTGTATTGCAACTTGCTCGCCATTTGTTCGTTTGTTATAGAGTGCATAATGGCAGCACTTCTTTTAACTTTGAACATAAAATTAATTTGGACCTTATATGGTAGTTACATAAAGGCTGACAAAAGCTGTCAAGTGTACGCATGAGCTTCACTGAAAACACGGTCACTCTGCACAAAACTGATTTCAAAATGCTCGTATCAATGACAGACGCAGATTACGTGCATAAATCGGCATCATTAAAGCGCTTTCACGAAAATGCTCGTAGTCCACAATATGTTTTTTACGGTTCAAAAAACACAATTTTCTGGGCGCTTTTGATATAACTCTATTTCAGATTGTATTGAAATGCAATGTAATTTTCGACGCGGCATTTAAATAAATCAGACAATCTCGAGGGAATTGTTTAATTTCGCATTTGAATATAGTTATGTGAGTTAAAAATACGAGTAATGTTACAAAATTGGAATTAGTTATCAAAGGAAACGTATTCGCCGTTGAACGCGGAACTTCAAAGCTTCAACATGATTATGATTTGTTATGAGTGAAAAGAGGCAAACGCATAACACATGCTATTAATGTTGATAAAATGAAACACATTATTAAATCGCCGTCAACTCATGTTCTTAATTTTGAATTAAGCTTGCTTAAAATAACCTAAATGGGAGATTTGTGTAAATGTTTGAAATTTTACGTTTGGAAATTGACAAATGAAAACATTATGTGTTTTCACTTTACATGTTTATAATTTCTTTGCTAAGCTATTTTGTATAGCATATATTGTTACAAACGTAACTGAATTTGTATCATTGAATTAATCAATTCTTGCTTAGTACTTGATGAACTTCCGTGTTTTCTAATTAAGTATCATAAAAGTAGCGGTTGTTTAGAATTGAAAATAGAATTATTACATTTCATGTACTTTAATATTCTAACCAGTTACCCGTCTTCTAATGGCCGAACGGTCGCTGAAGACATTAATCTTCACATATCATCATCATTTGCAATCAAACTTTTTATAGAAAAACAGCGCTTTATTTGTTCTTACATGTTAAAATTAAATCATGGAACTTCAATACGAGACCTCTTGCTATTACATGTACAATATATCTCACATTCCACAGCATCGCTTTAAAAGATAAGGATCTTTATAATTCACTAAACCAACGGAGACTAACGTATGCTTGACAATTTTGAAAAATGGAAATTATGTATGTTATATCTGATAATTGAAAAATGGTTGTTGCTAATTGTTGCACTTGAGTTTAGATGTTGTGTTTATGTAGCGGACATTGCAATTTTCACTCGGATCCTTTTCCTTAAATTCTACACACCCAGCCAATATCTAACGTTTTATCTTTGTCTAACTTTTATTTTTGTTTGTTTGTGTTAAGGGATTGTCCGATCAACAGCTAAGGTCATTACGGACGTGCCAGTTTTACTGGTGGAGGAAACTGGAGTACCCGGAGTAAACCACCGACCTACGGCACGTCACTGGCAACTTTCTCACATTAGCACGCCCCGGACGGGAATCGAGCCTAGGAGGTGAAAGGCTCTTATGGTTACAAGTCGGCGACTTTAACCACTAGGCCACCGCGGCCCCGTCTAACTTTTATACCTTTAACTACAAAAGTGTACAAGTCCTCTTTGATATACTAAGTATCTTTAGTATTATCACAACTAAAAATGTAATAATAAAAACTATTACAACAGATAAACAAAGAGAAACATACAACATAAAAACAATCAACGATCATTTACATGTCCCGGTTTTGAAGTAATTTGATTAGTTTTACGCCTTAATCGGCCCCGTATGTAAAGACCTGTGGAAATACATGTATATTTATTGGTAAGCATATCAGAATGTAAGATTTGTCTTTATAGTAACATTAATTGTTCATTGTTGTCACTTTTCATGCATATCCTTAAATGTCTACGAATCAACTATATTTAAGAGACATTTATTCGACCTGATGAATTCACTAAATCCACTTTTCGTGTTTCCAATTCACATTTTTAAAAATATTTAATATGTTATCCTCGTTTGAATATTATTGACAATTGGTGTGAGCGGTTCAAAGTTGCAATACGTGTCTCATCTGAAGAGGCCTCACTAGCCGCTTTAACCAGGCACGTAGCTAGCAGTATGCTTGTACATTGCAGCGTCCAGATCATTTAGTGTCAAAACAAAAAAATTAATCTATATAATAACAATAGCAACAACAATAACAATAACACATACTGATAGATCAACTAGGACATTGTGGGCATAAGCAGTCATTTTAAAACGTATAAAAAAGGCCATGATAAGTTATCATAATGCACCAGATGCAAAGTACGTTATAACAAATTCTCCGGTGACACCCTCGGAACCCGGTTAGAGGATTAGATTCCACTTACATATTTCCTGGTTACGCCACTGTAAACACACCACCCTGCTTTTGTATGATGTTATTTTAACTTCTTTTTTTAATCCTTGTACTGGGTTAGTTGTTGTGTCCGTTGTTGAATTTGTACTGTTTTTCTCTCCTTTTTTCAAATTGCATGTACATCAACAACCTTGAAGAGTCGTAAAGGATATTTGTTTGCTTGATTTTCTATATTTATGTTGTGAGAAGGTGTTTGTTTAGTTTTTGCATTTTTTATTTGTATTTTCTCGTCGTCGTCGTGGGTTTACAACTGGACCTGAAAATCACCTTTTTGACGTGCACATATGATAGAAAATTATCATCATCATCGTCATCGTCATCGTCTTTGTCGTCGTCGTCGTTGTCGTCGTCTTCGAAACGGTGATGATTTTCGACCATATGTGCATGTCTTAAAGGTGATTTTCTTGTCCATCTGTAAACCAACACATACTTAGAACGGCACAACAGAAAAAGCTGGGAGGTTAAGTCCGTTGACTGTGTAGTAATCTGTATCTTTATTCAAATCACCACAAAAATCCGCCAATAAGAAAAAATCTGGGTAGTTAAAAAAAAAATTAAAAAATAGAATTCACAATGTGAATATAAGCCATTAATGCTTTTCAAAATATTGTAAGAGTCAATATTACGGTTTTTGTTCGATTTGTCAATTAGACGTCTTTCAATTTTGATGCTAAAAAAATTCTGAAAAATTATTGAACAACATCTACAGCTTCCTTGACGTGTGCAGAACTGTAAGAGAAGCACAATATACATATCAACTGTATTTCATATTAGAAACATTTTTATTTAATAGATTTTCAACTTTCCATTTAAACAAATCAGGCACAACAGGAATATATTCACAGGAACTATTTAGAGTGGTAAATTGAAAGCTTAAAGTAAAATGACTTTGCCATCTATGTTCTTCCAAGTTATGTCCAGATCATAGTAAACAATAAATATTTAAGATAATAGATGACACATAATTCTCTTACATGCTGCACAAGAATGGACACTAAATAGTTAAAGGGGAAAAGTGTTTTTATTGTTTTATTGGGGTTTAGCGTCCCTTTAACTCGTGTATAGGTCATATCGAGACGGTATAAACTTCCGACAGTGCGCACTAACGGCGATTTTATAGTGCTGCCTCACTGAAATAGCACGCTGCAGAAACATCGACATGATACTTCACTCGGTCACATTATACTGACAACGAGCCAACCAGTCTTCCTTTAACCCAGTAATAATGGGAACTTAGCAGGGAGCGAGAAGATTGCCTAATTTTAAGGTCTTAGGTTTTGATCCGACCGAGATTCGATCCCACGACCGTGGATTCTAGCATCAGTCTACCAGCACGAAGCAAACGCCATAACCACTTCGCCACCGCTCTAGTAGATAGTTAACGGGGAAAGCGTACAACATCGAACAAACCTGACATAAGCTATGTATTACCATGATAACAGTTTTCATGTTATTCGTGTGATAACGCATTACTGCTGGCTGTGTTGGATTACAATCTTAGTTGCCTGCTGCAATTCCACTGCGAAAAATATCTCTTATTTTGTTTCTTAACTATGGCATATTTCATTTTCTAAAAGATTTTGTTTTTTTAATTGAAAGGTGAAAAACGAATTTTGTAAACCATTGTGCCAAGGAAATAGCACTGGACAGTAAAGAAGGGTTATAAACTTATACAAACCGACTTTGATACGAAGCTAGCTTATTCGTGAAATTTCGTGCGAAACGAAGTTCGCACAAATTTTTGTATCATATTTGCACGAGATTTATGCAAATTTAGTACGAAATTCACATCAATTTCGTTCCAAATTGGCTTCGTACTAAATTCGAATCGATTTCATACTAATTTCTTATCAAATTGTAGTATCGAAGAAACGCGAAACTAATTTCGCAGTATTGTTTAATATGTATTTGGTGCGAAGCGAGATAGGTACGAACATTGGACTAATTTGGTATTAATTTGGTGGGAATTTAGTACGAAACTTTTGTTTGCATCAACTTCGTATCGGGTACAATTGGATGTGTAATGATAAAAGTTGTTGTCGACGAACAGTGAACGGACACCTCCAATAAATTCTTATTCAATAAAATTGTCTTAACACTTATTGACAACTTTTATTTCTTCTTCATATTATTTATTTTAACTAGTCATAGGTCATACATGTTATACCATTTTGTCTCCTGTATTTAACATGATTCTGGTAAATGTTAAAAAGATTTGTTGAAAATGCCATCGACATGTTGATATAATTCATCTCGATATGTCGACAAGACAGATGTTGACTTGTTATGTCGACATATTGTTGTCTATTATAGCATTATATTTACATTTACAATGTTATCTCCCTATATAAACCATAGAGATGTTTTGTCATTTATTTTAGATAAACCCTAGCCTTGTTATATTGAAAATGTGTCGTGGTACTTGTCATTTCTCCGCGAACACTCTCGCGTTTCTTTTTAACGTTGAACTATTACTTTTTGAATGCAAAGTTGTTAATCAACATGTTTAAGACAGTTTTTATGATTCATATTACATATACATAAAAACCATATCTGTTATTGTTATTTTCTCCAAGTACTCTTTTGTTGCTATGGAAACGTGTCTACACTAGTTATTTCCGGTGGATGTTCCGATAAAGACACTTACAGCTGCGAATTTCAATTTCAATTTTAATTAATGAAAGATAAATTTGTTGAGGAAAAAACATAAATGGAAATATAACCATTAAACTGTTATTAATTGACGTTTATGGTCCTATAACTCTGAACAGGCATGCGGACAAATCGAATAATCCGCCCTATTAAATGTCGACATTTCGAGATAAATCATTAAGTTTTGTCGACATGTTGTAATAAATTGTAACATTATGTCGACATGTTGCAATAAATTATTACGTTATGTCGACATAAATTATGTTAACATATTGCCATATGCCATGCTACTTGTCGACATAACGCAATGATTATTAAAACATATCGACATAAAATATCTCAATATATATCAGCATGTCGTTAGCAGCTTTATGCCACCATAGCCTTATCAGCTGATTTTCTACAGTATTCAAAGACGGGGTCTTCTTCTTGTACTCTGTGGAATCTGTTTAATTAATTCATCATGTTTACATCTATAACTTAAAGTTTACTAATTTCCTGACGTTATATATGTATCTAATTAAGTTATGTACCTAGATTTTACACTTTTGCACCAAAGGTTCGAGCCGAGCGACTCTATAGTACCTAATATCCCCTTAAACTCTACATTTAAAGTACACCCGAGGTAACTTTATTATCGCCATATTGAGTTCATTGCATGTATTGGCAGAAACTGTTTATTATGAAGTCATTTAATGTTCACCAATAAAATATTTTGCCAAAGAAAACTTCATCTGTTTGCATAAATCGCATTATCCTTCCCGATTCGCTAATTTAACGCAAGGAGAGTGTGTAATATCCGAAACAATTTTCAAACAATAAAAATCCGGAAAAAATTATTACACAAAATTGGAGAAAATATCTTCAGATGTAATCCTGTGGTCGTGAAAATTTAGATAATTCGGTTTATGTATTTAGAGTTCAAAGAGAACAACACTATAATTATGGAAATATTTCCAAGTTTATTTAGCATTCAAATAAAACGGCTTTGTTTATCTCCAGTCCTTCCTTCGCTTATAAAAAACAGTCATGTCTTTTTATATAATTATTTATACTGAAACGAATAAAACTCAAATTATCTTGGCCATAAAACATGGGTTTGTTAAATAAGGCATATTTGTCTGACGATGTTTTACAATAGACGAAAGCATTAAACTGAATCAGATTGAAGACAACAAATAAAAGAAAACGTTTTAATGACTATGATTAAAGACCAAGTCAACTATTTGTTATTTTTTTACAAACATGTCAAAGCTTACGATCTTTTTCCAAAGTTTGAAGAAATTATATAGTTAATCATCAAATTAATGATTATTCAATAACCAATAGTCTCCTATTAAGATTTTTACAGTGTCTTTGGAATTCGCACATAAAATGTATATGTCACCGCCAAATGTACACTTACAAGAATCTACTGACATCTGAATGTATATATTAACTTTAAGGTGTGGCCATAGTGTAAACAACCAAGAAAAAGTTTAAAACAACAATTTTCTTTGGCGATTGTTTTTTTTCAAAACGAAATAGTTTAATGTTTAAAAATTAATTATGTTCTAAATATATATTGTTTTTGTATCAAGTCTCCAATTGTGTTCGTGACTAACCGCACATCTTAAATACTACAATCGCGTGTATTAAACGAAACGATGAGTTAAGTCTATAATCATGAGAAACTTGGTTAACAGCCGAGACCTGAACCCCACTAAATTGCATACAAACGCCTTGATGACCTTGAAGTATTAAAGTCGTGTGTATTTAACGAAACTATGAGTTAAATCCATGTATATGGGAAGCTTGGCGAACATCCGAGACCTGAACCCAACTAGTTTTTTTACAAACACCATGATGATGCAGATAGGTTCCCTCAACTCACTAGTATGACACATCTTTGTGGACCCGTTATCTAACGTCTGTTGTCTAAGTATTTAAAAAACTATTTTACATTCTTCATGTTTATATAGTCAATAAAACCAGCTTCAGAATAACAGAAACTGCTTGCTGTCGTTTACCGAATTTTTTCTATACACATTCAGTACACATTTTACGACAGGGACCAATGTGAGCGCAGCGACACCTGGATTTAGGTTTGGGGAAGATAACCAATGTGTCTCTCCCATTGTATCAGTAAGCACTCTATCTATATGTGTCTGTGATCTTGGTGATATTCGTGTATTCAGTACCTTTGTAAATTTGCAATATAAATGTAAATAGTCTTCTATATATATCTAAAAAACAAAAACTGAAAACCAAAATTCAATCTTAATATCAAATCTCAACTTGAATTTGCTACAACTAGACCCTTTAACACCAATCACGCGGTAGTTGTTTTAATTCAAAAGCATTAGAAATACCTCACTATAAGTAAAAGTAAAGGGTAAACTTGATTTCAAATAATTTTATTCACAATAAATGTAACGTACAACTCTCAAACCATCATGAAATTATATCTCTGTTTTGAATAAAAATCACAATTACAGAGATACCACAAAATATACCTTACATACATTCCGTCTGAAATTGTGTTTTATTTCTTAAAGATTATTTCAGACTGAAAGTCCTTTGTTACTTCGCAACATATGATATGCATTCTGTTGAACGATTTGTTTATCATTTATTTCAGACTCCTATTATTCATGACTTAATCATTGTACATTCGGTCTGAAATTATTGTATAATTTCTTAAAAAATATATTTCAGACCTCTGTTGTTCACAACACGTAATCTGCTTTCTTGAAATAAACAGACTTAAAGTCATTATGAAACTTAAGCTTGATTTTTATCCTTTATTTCATACTTCTGTAATCCGTTACTTATAACTAAAATAAATTTAATATCGTCCATGTAAGTCCAGCAAATGCTTTAATAATTGATCAGTTTCACAAGCCCTCCTGTGTAAAGCCCAACTTGCAATTGTTCTAGATAATGTATTTGATAAACAGCTAAGTTCTCGTTTAATCATTCATCTAGGTTTAAGTTCCTATCAGTAGTTATAGGAATTAACCATGCATCGGTTTCAGATAATCTAGACGCGCGTGATAAACAGATAAAATGCCATTATCTCCAATCGTAAATGTTAGTAAAATCACATTACAATACAAGAGATTTATTTTCGTTGAGGCGGTAGATTTGATAGATAAATTAGTAGAAGTTAAAATTACAATACTTTCTCTTCATTGAAATGTTAGGTTTTGCTATTGTCGTGTGTTGATGGTGGCGACATCTGCATTTGAATATTTGGTTTAACGTCCGGACTATTCTCCTCGTTGTCAGATCCAATCTTTTTTCCTTCCGAGTGTGTTTTTGTATGTTTAGCTAGATGATCACTGCGCATGAACTTCTTGTTACATACGGGACATGCAAACCTTTTCTCGCCCGTATGTGTTCGTAGGTGGCGCTGCAGTTCATCAGAGCGCGTGAAACGCTTGCCACAGAACAACCAGTTACAAACAAACGGCCGTTCTCCTGTATGCCAGCGAAGATGAGCTTTTAAGTGAGAAGATTTCCCGTACACTTTCCCACATCCGGGAATATGACAACTGTGCACATTTTTCTTGCGAAGATGTGCACCCGCTGGTCCGAGTCTCTCGGCCTCTTGACAATTAGGGCAATCACACGTTGGACGACCGCTATAGCGTCGAGACGTCCGAGTTCCAGTAACACCGGACATTGGAGACCGAGACAGAAAGTTTGGCACGGTCGAAGCACCTAGATCGCTTTGAGTCGGTAGCATAGACTTGTACGAGTCCTGTAACAGATGCTGTCCCGATGATAAGAACGCCGATGATCCTGAATTTAAAGCGTGGTTCAGAGGATACTCCGTCCCGGTGTACCCAGCGGAAATTTGGGGATGAAACCCGGATGCAGAACCAGTAATGTCCGTTAACCAGTTTGACGGATTAGAATGCATGTCCCACCATGATGACGCATGGTTCACTGATGACGTCACTTCGTTCTTAATCCCATGGGAATTTGAACCTGCTACATTGAACGGCCAAGCTTCATAAGGATGTCCGGCCACACCGGACACCCGTGAATACATACTACCTAACGTTGACCCATTTAATCCACTATCACAATGCATTTTATGCAAAAGGGAAGACTGAGTATTTTCCGGTGATGCATGCGATGTAGGAACTGGATATATAACGTCACTTCCGTATCCGGTTCCCGCACAGTTCACACTAGAAGTAGTCCGTGTATGACCGTATCCAGAACTTGACATATTTGTAGAGTTCGTCAAAGCGGACATGCGCTGTGAGTTCAAACTTATTGGACAGGGGGCGCTGATCAATCCGGGAGATTTTTTCCAGGGATGAAAACCTTTGCCGACTGCTGCGTCCGCTAGAGGTGGGGGGCTCTTATCGTTTATTTTATTGCACTGAGCGGCCAACATGGCCAGTGGCGTGCCTCCGAAAGGGTGTGAATCCTGAAAAATAAAAAACGTGGAATAAATAAATAAATAATCAAAAATATTGATAAGTTAACATAGAAATATATTTTTTATGTGCGTGAAGTGAAAATATTCATCACATATCGTCAATATTCCATACACGCATTACAATGTATATAATAAGGCTCTCCTGTTTGTAAAGGAAGATTTGTTTATGCTTATTTCCTAATCGAACTCTTTTAAGAAGCGAGAAGAAGACTGCAAATCGTATCGCTTTCAGTGTGGAGACTATCTTGATCGTTGATCGTTTTTTTCCGGTTCATACTGTTATGATTAGTTTGGTTAAATACATAAAGCTTACATTGCACGTGAATACTGTGACTCGATACCTTGTTTTGATGTATCTGTCTTCTTGATTGCTAACGAACGAACGAACGAACGAACGAACGAACGAACGAACGAACGAACGAACGAACGAACGAACGAACGAACGAACGA
>JAUMGZ010237975.1:0-20893 GCA_032359645.1 Pododesmus macrochisma | reverse complement strand
CCACGTTTTCTTATTGTTTGCCAATGTCCATGGACTTACGGCCTAGAATATCGTCTTGGTTTTTCGATTTACTTACACACACAACGTAGAGAGAGATATACATGGATTCTACATTAGGAAAGTGACATCTAAATAAAAATAAATCGCGAAATTTGAAAATTCTGACTCTTTCTGCACTATAGTTTGGTTTCCTCCTTTGGTCTTTTGTCACGTAAATGTTGCTCTGACGTTATGCCTTAATTAAAAAAAAAAATTAGAAAAAAACCAGCCAGTAAATGCTGACATGTCCGATGAAACATTCAAATTAAAGCATTTGTCGGTCGATCCCATATACTCTGTTATATTGTGATATATTTTGCCTTTTAAGTTCAAACATCAATGTGACACATATGCGACAAATATACGAATACGGATTCGTCTATGTGTCATGAAATCTCGTTATGTTTCAATAGTAGTTTAATTATTGTATTTTTGTCTCTTGTGTGTCCTCCGTTTTACTTTTGCCCATGTAAGTCCATGTCTTAAAATATCGGCTTTGTTTTGTGTTAGCTACTTTCTGTGAAAAACTCATGGTACATGTTTGTATCGCCTTTCTCCGTTAACGAAACCAATGTTTGAACAATTCTCAGAAAACTCACGAAAGAAAACTTTCCAGAATAATGCGATACGAATATCTCTTATAGAAACAAGGTGCAAACCACCAATTGTAATTTTGTATTACTTTTATGATTTATTGTTTGTCAATGCCAATGGACTTACGGCCTTAGAATATCGTCTTGGTTTTTGTTGTTGTTGTAATTTTGTAATGACCTTTGTGGTTGTCTTTGATTTATGTTCGTTTAACAAAGGATTACTACAGACTTAGTATTGTTTTACTATACTGTGAACATACAATTGGTATGATCACTTTAGAGGCTTACAATTAATGTCACAAAACAAGAAGAAATAGGATCAACGTATCATTCAGTATAAAATACTACGCTCATTCACGTACCTGAAAGAGAACTGTGTCAGTATGTATGCCATAATGTATTGATGCGAGAATAAGAAAGAGAAATGTTCATCTATGGTTGAATTTAAACAAAGTCGGAGTAAACGTGTGATTTCACGGGTTAAAGGCCAGCTTCAAAAAGTTAACTTTTCACAATTTTGACTTCTTATCAAGAACTACTGGACTAAGTTCATTCAATCTTGAATGGGTTAAGATGTGTTTAAATGAAGGGACAAAGTACCCAGGTAGACAAGATGGGGGTCCAGAATTTGGAATATTTGACAAAATTTCAATAATCTTCTTATAAACTAGAAGGCTTAGTGCTTAATGCTTTGGTGTTTAGTAACTTAGGGCATTTAGAATCAACGTTTTTAACGCATGACCCTTGGGTCAAAAGTATTCAAATGTCAAAAAGTTACCTATATTTTTCTCCTTTGCTCGTTCGTCTACATAGAAGTGAAACATTCTTATGGTGACATATGGACCGAGTATTGGCTATTTTCTCTTATAAATATCATACTTTTCGGAGGCATGTTTCAGATTGCATTTTTTATTCTTTTATAACAATGGAAAGGGTTGCAATACACCAGAATTACACTGGAGCATCACAGTGTATGACACATTTGTAGCAGGAAATGCGCGAACACCCGGTTTCGCTTAAAGTTTTTAAAAAAGAATAAATGTATATTTCGTTATTTTTTTCTTTGTGCTTCCGACGTTTTCCCTTTGTTTGCTCGTGTCCATGGACTTGCGGCTTTTGGAAAACGTCTTGGTTTTATTGTATTTACTACTTTATATGCATGTTTCATCCAGATAGGTGTTTCCACCAAATGAGCCTTTTGTTTAGTATGTAAGCATACCGGCATTCACTTTTAAACTAGATGTCATTTTCCTCATATTGAATACATGTTGTGTGTGGGTGCGCGTGTGTGTGATCCGCTAAGATGTTCGCATGAGGTTGTATTAATTCATAAATTTTAAATGAAAGAAAGAAAAAACCTTAAGTGTGTGAGCAATACAGAGCGGACAAGCTAATGTAACAACATTACGCCGTCGGTCGTACTTGACATTGCGATCATTTTAATTGTGCAGGGGGTTTCTGTATAATTGTGTAGACGGCAAGGCACCTGCGACTTATTTGGATTATGATGCTATGCCTTACAACTGATCTATCAAAATTCGTTAACATTTCAAACGTTAATAAAATTCCAGCCTAGTGTAAAACAGCCTTATTTCTGTTATATACACATGTTATTGTTTCGCTCAATGCTATTGGATTTCGCTGTTTTAATTTTACTTATGATTAAAAACATCTATCCTCTAGATTTAAATCTTTCCGTGGTGTGTTTAACAGTGTGATTGTTTTCAAATCTGAGTTTCTGGATGGTTTTAAAGATTTTGTTCAGGTGGACTTTTCTCATATAAATCCCGTCCGTCCGTCGTAAACGTTCCACAATTTCGACTTCTTCTCATAAACAACTGGACTAGTTTCATCCAAACTTGTTAGGAAGTATCCCTTGGGGAAGGGAATTCAGATTTGTTCAAATAAAGGGGTTTGACCCCAAGGGGGGGTCCAAAAGTGGGACAGTTTGACAAAATTTTAAAAAATCATTTAATAAAATAGAAGGCCTATAACGTAATGCTTTGGTAAGGAGTAATTTAAGGGCTAGAGAACCAATTTTGTTTCAAGGCATGACCCTTGGGTCAAACATAAGTTACACGTTTTTTTATCAAAGTTCAACACAATGACAAATACATTAACTTTTCATATTGACGACTTCTTCTAAACCGCTGGACCAGTTTCATCCAAACTAAGAAGTATCCTTGAGGGTAGGAAAGGGAATCCGAATTTGTTCAATTGAAGGGGTTCGTTCCCAATGTGCGCCACTAGAGGTGCCAAAATGGAAACAAAATGGCCAACTTTCAAAAAAAAAAATTCTAATATACTAGAAGGCCTTTCGTTTAATATATATATATATATATATATATATATATATAATAAATATGTAAACTTTTCACTTTTTCGACTTCTTGTCCAAAACAACACGACCAATTTCATCCAAACCCCGAAGATTAATAAGTAGGGCTTAACGTCACGTCCAGAATCTTTCAATAATATTGTGACAAAAGAAGGATGAGCCCGTGGAACGGCGTTTCCGCCTACTCTTATTAAACTTTACATGGGGATCTTTATCGTGCCAGGGGGCTCAACCCCGAAGAAGGCATCCTGTGGAAGGGGTTCAGATTTGTTCAAATGGTGGGGGCCCAATTTTGGAGCCCAACTGGTGAAAATTTGACAATATTTCAGAAACCTTATAACTTCTTTTTTTTTTAATTGGGGCTTAACGTCACTTTCAGAATATTTCACTGATGTCGTGACAAAAGACCAAAGGAGAAAAAACAAAACGATAGGACAGGAAGAGAAGCAGTGACAAAGGAATAGAAATGAAAGTAATAAAGAAAGTTCAAAAAGAAGTTGAGCCCATGCAACGGCGTTTCCGCCTACTTTTATCGAACTTTACATGGGGTTCTTTATCGTGCCAGGGGGTTAAAAATCCCTGCACACGGAATTGCCAGCTTAGCGTCCCCTCCGAAGGACGTGCCGATTTTTGTCTGGTCTCTATCCTTCAACCTTTCTGACTTGGGTGACCCTAACAGGAACATAAGTTCCCGCCAGCATAGCTCTCCAGGCCATTGTGACGTGCAAACCTCCCTATACTGCGATAAGGTGTCGAGCACAGGGAAGACTTACGGAAAGGAGTTATACAAGCATAAGCATAAAACAGAATAGCGGCGCCAGAAATATGGCTTGATATATATTGACCTGGAATCGGAGTAAAAATTATAAATAAGAGTAAAATTATATCTCTACTATTACATTTGCGTGCTGAATAAAATGTAACAATATTATTCAGTATAATAATAAATTTTCAACATTAACCACTAACAAAAGCATATATAGGACATGAATGTTTACCATGCTTTTTGAATTTCAAAAGGTAATTGGTCTTACCAGATCAGATTTTTCATATCTTTTAAAAAGATTTATTTATATTTAACATCTGACCTGGTTTGTAATGAACTGTTGTTTGATGTTGTGTTTTGGTCGATGTTTTGTTTTAGTAAGTCAACTACTGAAACAAACTGTTATCGACTCTTTACTCGTAAACTATAATTGTTTTTGTTCATTACATAGCTGACCTCTAGTCGATAAAGTGTTTTGTGTTTTTAGTTGCCAACACAGAATTTTTGTATTATTAGTTTGATGTATGTAAAACAACCTTTAGGATCAATGAGCTTGTGTATATAAGGTGTTTTGTGCGTGCGTTCGTAAATGCCTGCGTGCGCGCCTGTATGTGAGCACACCACGCATTGGTAATTTTTGTATAATGATTGACTATATTTACATTGCGTTTCTAGGATTTTATTACACTGACATTAGTATAATAAAATGACGACGATAGTGAGAAACAAACTTTCTACGATGACGTACAAGCCCATGTACCACGGGTTGATGTTTGTCATTGAAATAAAAATAATACTTTAATTTAATGAATGAATCAAAAGAATTTACATCTAAATGAAAAAAGTCAATTTTGTGTATACATTTAAGATGTCAGTTAAAATTTCTTGGAATCACAAGGATTCACAAGTTGATGTCTATCAATAATTTAAGTGATCACCGTGAAAACAAGCAGATACATATCTCATTATTTAGTAATTATCGGGAAAACAGGCAAATATCTATGCAATTATTTAAAAATCACCGGGAAAGCAACATCGGGAAAACAGGCAGATATCTATCAAATTATTAAGGAATCACCGGAAAAACAAGCAGATATCTATAAAATTATTAAGTTATCACCGGGAAAACAAGTAGATATCTATCAAATTATTAAGTTATCACAGGGAACACAAGCAAATATCTATCAAATTATTAAGTTATCACTTGAAAAACAGGCAAATATCTACCAAATAATTAAGTAATCACAGGGAAAAAAGCAGATATCTACCAAATTATTAAGTAATCACCGGGAAAACAAGCAAATATCTACCAAATTATTAAGTAATCACAGGGAAAAAAGCAGATATCTATCAAATTATTCAGTTATCACCGGGAAAACAAGCAGATATCTATCAAATTATTAAGTTATCACCGGGAAAGCAAGCATATATCTATAAAATTATTCAGTTATCACCGGGAAAGCAAGCATATATCTATAAAATTATTCAGTTATCACCGGGAAAACAAGCAGATATCTATCAAATTATTAAGTAATCACCGGGAAAACAAGCAGATATCTATCAAATTATTAAGTAAATACCAGGAAAACAGGTAGATATCTATCAAATTATTAAGTAAATACCAGGAAAACAGGCAGATATCTATCAAATTGAATTGACAAAAACGTCCCGTTATCACAATCGAACATTGAAACAGCAGATTGCATTGACAAAGTTTAAAAATAAAATTATCATCTTTATATTTTTTGTCGTGTGCTCAGAACTTACTGTATTTAATATAGCTCTAGAATGTAGATGTATTCGGACTTTTTCAGCTAAGTATATATGTATTAACCGGCGTAGACAAACGTAGAATGAACACATGTTTTGTATAGACAATGTGGGCGTTTAAGTATATATTACATGTTAATATGTAATTATATGTAAACATTGAAAAGCGAGCTTAAGATCACTCGCCAATGTTCATTGAATATTGGTTTGCATCGTGGGGTTTTAGTGATTATGAAAATGCTGTGATTTATAAAGTTAAAATCATATGTTGCAATGTCATATTGCATACACATTGTATTGTATCGCTAGAAGCCTTAACCTATTACCTTCGTTGTAACTCGGCTGACGGGAGAGACCGTGTGTTATCGGCTATTTACGTCAAATATTTTGCGCACGCGTCTATAGTTACAATGGCGACCTAACGACCCGATCACAGTATTATTATTTACATTGCCAACGGCTGAAGTTCAATAACGAAAACACCGAGCATGGATAAGTAAACGGAATACCATTCCCAGGGGAAGTTTAAAGGGAATGATTTGATAATATAGACGAGGTAGTTAAAGTGTACACCAGAAGATTTAAGAAGCCGGATACCAGGGACTTGTATAAAACATTAATTGCTGATTCCTGTACATATTTTAGTTTGATTTCAGAGGAGATAACAGACAATGGGGTGTAAAAACTCTCGGCCTAAAGTTCAGCCTGTCGGCGAAGCCGCCATTGCTCACGACAACATCAACATAAAGAAAACTCTGAGTGACGTGTCGGAATATGATATTGACGAACATACCGGAAAGAAAACGAGAAACAAGAACAAAAACAAAAATTCTAAAAATGCGAAAAATAAGCGATCGCTTGGTTCCAATGTTAGTCTTGACGATGGGAGGTCGTTACAAGATTCTGACAGAGGGAATTCAGCATCTTCTAAATCGTCTAAATCCAGTGCGGACTCGGGTCTAGGAGGGTATGATGATGACTATGCTCACATAATTACCGAGGAGTCTGACCCAGACAAAGTCAAGAAGATCGAGGAAGGATTTATGGCCGATGACAATCTTGGTGAGTTGATCATAATTGAATGTAGTAGTCATTTACATGTAATGTGTTTTGTGAATTGGTCTAGGTTGCTGCTATATACCAAATAATTAGCTGTAAAAATGTTTAGCATAGTTTGCGTAAAGAGTTGGTCAAGCGATGTAAAATGTATTTGCACTTATCAACTCTCAAGTCAAAGATAAGTTGACTTGAGCAAGTTTATTTAATATAATCTTGATTTTCTTAAGGGTTTATCAACATATTTTTTTTATGTTTTTAGCCTAATTAGAATTATCTGGTAAAAATACACATAGTCATAGAATCACAGTTCAAGTTTTTTGTTTTGTTTGTCTTGGTAGATCTTGGCGTCAGTGGCGTTGCTTGTCCTGTCCGGCTGAGTGCCAAAGACAAAGATCGCTTAGAAGAATCTATGATTATGCAGAGTCTACGAGAGGAGGGTCTCATATCGCGACCTCAAATCCAGGCCAATGGAGGTACCAGTTTTGAAATTATTGACGCTACAAATGCCAAGGAAGGAGGTTTGTTGAGACCACCTCCCCGTCTAGCAAAGCTGGAAAAACGAAGAAAGAAAAAGAAACAATTGACCGAAGAAGAGATCCAGGAAAAACTTGAAAAAGCAGAAAGGCGAAAGAAGGTAACTATATGATTTTTAATCTGAATTTGTTCAAGATTTTATTTTCAACGCGCATAAACATTAGAATGTGTACAATGAGGACACTTTAAAATGTAACATTAATAAACTTTACAAAAACGAACACGGACAAATTAATATAACATAGATAACATACAGTAATAATTGTCCGTGTAAAGTAGAAGCACTTATCTTAAACAGTTGTTTTAAAAGTTAAATTCGTATTTGTTTTCAGAAAATTATATACGTGATTACCTAATAAAATCAACATTTTAAAAATATGTAAAACAAATAAAAGTAAAATTTAGATTAGCCTTTTCAACCTTCAATGTTCTGTATTATGCCTACCAAGTCATAACGTCTATACAAGGTACGAAACAAAGTGGATTTTACACACCAGAATAACTGGGCATATCACTTGATTGCCTTTCTATTTTATAAAATCACGTCAAACAGATTTTACTATGATAAAATATTATTTTACTTCATTTCAGAAAAAGGAACAAGAGCGACTAAGCAAAATTAAAACGCTCGAAAAAGTAAATGTTAACAACGCCTTAGAACAGTTTGAAATCAGTCAGAAACAAAAGGAGACTCATGTTACAAAGAAACTCGACCAGGTGTCAGATAACCGTGAGAAAAGACTAAAGGAAATCAGAGAAAAAATTAAACAACGCGAGGAACATGCCGCTATGGTCAGAAAGAGGAAAGAACTAGCAAAGCTCGAAGGACTGGACACGTACGACGTGAACCAGGAGTATCCAACACCTCAAGCTGGCCAATAACTGACCTTTATCAGTTAGTTGATATCTAGTCTCTAGTTGTGTTTACAATCGACGTGTCGTAGTCAATCAAGGCATTGCACGTGGTTCTACGTGCGACATTTATCCAAATGTCCTTTTAAGTGCTTAAAGAAAGGCTACTTGGCTAGAAAGGGACGTCATTGTCAATTTTGACACAAGTTTCACGCTGTTTCTATTTTCATGTGTACGCATTGTGGACTAGTTTCAATGCAGCTTTCAAACTGGTCCTAGTGAGGTCTGTACCGTGTCACTTATAAGGCCTGGTCAGTCTTCACGGATACTGATGCTGGTCACGGACACTGATGCTGGTCACGGACACTGATACTGGTCAGTCTTCAAGGACAGTGGTCAGTCTTCGCGGATGATACTGATTAGTCTTCACAAACACTGATACAGGCTAGCATACACTATACAACCTTCCTTCAACTTGAAACAAATACAGTTGACGGACACATCATAGTGTGGGACTAATGTCAATTTAACATGCTATTGAATGCCAAGATGACTTGAAGTTGGATAATGTGTATGCTTGTCTTAATAATTATTTCCACCATTATAGCACGGTCCAGTTTTATCAAGTCTTTTTTGTGCGTGTACTTGTTTGTCCTTAAAACCAGATTTGTTAAAAATGCTACTGGCCACGAAATACCTGAAGTATTACACCAGATCTAACAGTATTAAGTGGATCATACCTCCCCAATGTCAAATATTACTTAATGGTTATTTGTTGACATTTGAATTTTTAAGTTGTATAATCTATATATGGTTTCAACGTGTTTGTTAAGTTTTGACATTTAAAATTGATCACAAAGAACTGGCGCTTACTCTTTTAGTCTATCCCTAGAGGTTAGTTGTAAAGTCTATATTGATTCAAACATAAGTAATACGAAATAGCTAGTTATGTAGCCTTACAACAGTATTGTTTATTGATAAGAAGTGAAGTCAAATTGTTTAAGGAAAGTTTAGACATTCTTTATTTTAATCAATGATGTGTGTATCCTCCATGTTGTATACACAATCTTACTGCGATGAACGAACGTTTATCCCAGTATAAACATTCCATATAAAAATTATATAAAAATCAATCAGAACTGTGTGTGTTTCATGATGTGTATTTTTCTTGTTTTATTCAATCGTATCAGCCTTTCCCGTTTGTGTATACTTAAACTTATATGTTACTGTTAAATATCATGACTACAGCATGTACACCATTGTTATACTAGTGCTTGTGTTAAGTATACGTTATACTGTGTGAGAGTAGCTTGTAGTACGAGTATGGGTATACATGTTAAACTAGTATTTATTTAATGTTTAGATAGTGTAAATATTAGTGAGTATGCAGTGCACAACAGGCAAGTGCAGGTTGCACGATATTTAATATGTATAAAATAATCTCAATTTTCTATAAAACAGACTGGTGTTTTAAAATACATGTTACATAGGGAATTTTTAATTAAAGTCAGATCACGCTTGAATTAGGATGGAACTAATCATTGCCATAATGGGAAAGTGAAAATTGTCAAATGTAAAAATATTCTTATGTAAAATGTATGTAGAAAATTAGATATTTGATAAAAACGGCATTATAGATTGAGTGTTGAAATACTCAAAGACCTGTGCGGAATGAGAGAGAGAGAGAGAGAGAGAGAGATGTACGACATTTTCAAAGAAAGTTAATTCACATATAAATCAGTATTACATTGTTAATGTGTATAACAAGACACAGTGATGTTCCTGTTAATACACTTGTTCTGTTCAAATCATCTAATAAATACAAATTGATTCTGTTAAACAAAGATGTCTTGATTTGTTTCTTATGTTCACAATCCATCAGTAAGATAAGTTTTATATAGATTTTGTAGACATTTGCGATGGAAATAATGCAGTTCAATAGCATATCTGTTGATCAATGGATCATATATTGTTTGATAGGTCATTTGAAATAAATTTACGTTTACTAATTACCATGTTATCTTGCACGCAAGACCGTGCATTGGGAGCCTGCAATAATTGTATTAGGAACTTTAGCTTTGTTTTTTCACCTTATGTGGCCATTAAACGTCATGCATTCTACTAGTTTAGCGGGGTACTTATCATTGCACCTAACATTTAGGCGCTCGTTTCGTTTTTAAATCATATTACAGATTGTGTGTACGCATTATGAATAGAATTAATAAGTGTACTGATTTAACAGTATGCTTAAAACGACATCATAAACTAATCCTTTATATTTAATCAAAACCTCGACACTAATTCACCTGCATAGAACAATGGATTAACGACGCGATTCTTAGTACATAATGCGGCATTTAAGTATCTGATTAAGCTTATAAACTACAGAGCATTTAAATTGCTGAGATATTAAAACAGTAATGCTATTATTCTAGTGTAAAACGACTAACAGGGATCATGTTCGGACATGTGGTGTTCTCTGTCAGGTGTATGTATGTCACGTAGTTCATGGTCTATACAAAATCAATACACATTAAACTTTAAAAGAGAATTTCACATTCAAGTTGAAAGTTCTTTAAATAATTTATCAAGCGAAAATATTCTCGTGACACCGTTATGTACCTTGGGGTTGTGTGTATTGGAATCATGCTTCATAAAATATGTAGATAAGAGTTTAAATTAAAGGAATAAAAAAGTCCACACACAAGTATTCAAAATATTCCACCGAACCATGTAAAGTCTTTGAAGTTAAATGTCAATACACAAAAGAGGAATTGTTAAAAACCTTTATTTGTTTTGTAACGATTGAAATATTACTCACATAATATATACACTGTATACATACAGTGTACAAGAGTGATCGGACATAACACAGACGGTTGTTCCATGCGTCAAGGGTACCCATGACTGAGACTATATAGACTGACATACACAAAAAACTTACATAATTTTAGTTTAAAAGCTGCAACACACGACGGTTGGGGTGGGGTGGGGAGACTTATAGACTTGGTGATAAGTATATGAGAAGACTTAATAACTAGTTTGTTTATAAATTAGTTGGACTTTTACGTCTTAAAAGCAAATGGAAGGTCAAAACGCGTCTAGGAAAGAGAACAACAAAAGAAGAGAATTTAACACAATTTCAGAAGCACAAACTTAAGAAAGATGGCTAAAAAGGCCAACATTTTGATCTGAAATTATAGATTATTGAGCTTATTATGCAACACCTTTCAAGTTTAATTCAAAATATGTTGTTGATATCACAAGATATAAATAGGATGAAATATTAGATATAGCCTAAATGCACAGTGACATTAAAGAATTATTTTAGTAATAATATAGTTGACTAACTAAATTTATGAATTAATTTAAGTCAAGCCCGTGTAAATATTAGAGATACATGTGTATACGCGTTATAATACAACGTTTGAAAGTGATAGGTAAACAATCATTACTTTTTTTTAAAAATAAATATCTAATTTAGCAAGAGAAATGTAACTATAAAGAGACGGTTTCTGTTGAATCACATGTTACGTTTAATGGTTTATATTTATTATGTGTAATTTGACAGCTAGCTAAGTACTGTGCTACAGTGAATGTGACGATACGGGGTCTATGGTAAACATTTTGAACCTTCATTCGGACAAATAGTTTTGCCCTCGTAAAACTAGTTCTGCGATATTTTTGAACACATCTACATTCCCTTCCCATAAGGATGTTTTGTACCAAGTTTGAATGAATTTGGTTTATTAGTTTTCGACACGAAGTCGAACATGTGAAACATATTTAATGTATATATATATGTATAATTATATACATGTATAGTGTTAAACTGTGACCCCAAAACGCGGTTTTGAGCCCAGAGTCACGCCTTGAACACACTTTGTTCTAAATATCCTAAAGTAACCACAAACCAAAGCTCTAGGCCTCGTAGTTAAATAGAAGATTAAAAAGAAAAAATTGTGTTTTCCCTCTATTGTCCCTCTAGCGGCGCCCGTCTGGGACCAACCGCCTTCGTTTGAACAAATTTGAAATTCCTCCCCCTATAATATATTGTACCAAGTTTGAATAAAATTGGTTCAGGAATTTTGAACAAAAAGTCGAAAATATCAAAAGTTAACATATGTGCTATAGTGTTGAACTTTGATACACAAAAAACGTGTAGCTTATTTTTTACCCCAAGGTCACGCCTTGAACAATCTCAGTTCTTCACGCCCTTTTGTCACAACACAGAAAATCATTAAGCTCAATGCCTTCTAGTTTATTACAAGATTTTTGAAGTTTATCAAGTTCCCCGCCCTTTTGTCCCCGATGTGGCTCGTCCTGAGGCCAGACTCCTTTAAGTGAATAATTGCGAACCCACTTCCTCTAAGGATACTTCCTGCCAAGTCTGGATGAAATTGGCCCAGTGGTTTCGAAGAATAAGTCGAAAATGTGAAAAGTTAGCGATGACGGACGGGATTTGTATGGGATAAATCCACATTGGACCTTCTGTACAGATGGACTAAAATTACTTAATATATTTATGTTAATACCGTATTAAGATGCCCCCATTCTTATACACAATTAAACAACGGTACAAACAATAGACCTTCCTAAATCAGCTCAAATAGCAAATACACAATGAAAAGTTAATGAAAAGCAAATAAATAATTGAACATTAACTTGTTTTGCTCTCTACGGATGAAGGCATTGGCGCCACACGACGGACGTGTAGACCCTTCGGTGAACAATTAACACATCAAGACAAGTAAACATTAACAATATTCGATTCCTTTTAGCACGGGCACCTACACCACCTCCGGATTTCATAAATACCCCACAGGTTAAATTAGATAAATTAACATAAATAAGGAAATGATACCACGCAGTTTTATACTTTAAAGTCGGACGTTTAATACTAACCCGCTCCTAGTTGTTCTAATTCACAATTGACACAACATACAATCTATTTTTTCCATTAATCTATTACTCGAAAAAAGTTATAGTACAGACAAACGTCTATATTAGAGAAACTGTATATTACATAGGATTTGTCAACAGTGTATCTCATTACACATGAATACTGTATACGTTTAAACAAATTTAAGTCATATATACTGTCCTTAAGACCCGCCTGCAATACAGTAATACTTTTTATGATGATCTAAACAAACCAAAAATGAATAGAATCAACAGAACAAGATTAATTGGCAAACCAACAATAGCCGCATCAAACAATTTAGCAGCGGAATAACAAGACATTAAATTGACGTCATAACAATCCCAAAGACTAGTTATCCATGCGGATCGACTTAGGACGGTCATCGAGAACGAAACCAGGCGGCGTGGTTTAACCGGTTAATGAGGCCTCAGCCTTCCACTTCTTGCATGAGACAAGAAGTCTTGAGTATAGAAATGCATTTAATTTTTTTTTTATAAATACACATTATAGCGCTGTCAATTATCTTTACAACCAACCATCCACATCAATTGTCCGTACAGATCTAAAAGAGTAAAACGCATTTACATATTTATAAGAAGAGTAAACAGTCACAAAGTTCTGTGTCGGGGAAAATCCCGAAAAAAGTAATTGCTTTTATATCAGTGCGAGCTTAGAAATAATATGAAAGTCATATATCGAGACCAAGATTTCTCGATATATGGAGCTTAGTAGTTTTGCTAGACGGTGTGCAATGACAAAGTCTATGCCAGCAAGATGCGGTAAATGGACCCAATGTAGTGCGCCTCACTATAGGAGGATCGTGGCTACATTTAGTAAATTTTCTTACAATTTTAGCTGCAACGGAAAATATGTCAGGGTTGTTTTTAACCCTCATTAGTTTATAAACAGGAAATAAGGGTTGTGAAAAGCCTCTATTTACATACTTTTATAGTCGGCTTAACCTTAAATTGATCATAATGTGCAAAAGTCTGTTCCTGCTACTGTCGACTATATAGGATTTGTTTAAGAGTTATGGGTTAACGTCCCTTCCGGAATATTTCACCGATATCGTGACAAAAGACCAAAGGATAAAAACCAAAATATAGGACAGGAAGAGAAGCTGTGACAGGAAAGGGAAATGAAAGCATTAGGGCTAGTTCAGAAAGAAGGATGAGCCCATGCAACGGCGTTTCTGTCTACTCTTCTATGCAACTTTAAATGGGGATCTTTATCGTGCCGGGAGTTCAAAATCCCTGTACACAAGACCACCAGCTAAGCGTCCCCTCCGAAGGACGTGTCGATCTTTTTTGGTCACTACCTTTCAACCTGTCTGACTTGTGTGACCATAGCAGGAACATAAGTTCCCACCAGCATAGCTCTCCAGGTCATTGAGACGCGCAAATATTCCTATTGCGATAAGGTGTCGAGCACAGGGAAGTCGTGCAAACTGGAACGGGCCACCAATAAATCTGATATCTATACGAGCCCTTCCCTCGATTCTCTGTGTGAGAGGACCTCGTCCTAGATTCCAGGCTCATCTATGAACCAACCGTCATAAACATAAGCTCAAGAGAAAACAAGTTTTGAAAAGACAAGACCTAGATTAAAACAATTTATCCTTTAAAGTTCTTCATTGAACAAGAGGCGCATTGGGCCTTAATGATCACATTTTTACGAGTAATCATATATATAAAGAAAGCCCTGCCCCTTATGAACCTTTGTGAATTAAGTTTCACAGGAGATGTCTTTTTAAGGTTTTGCATTCTTGGCCCCTTATGCCCCCGCCCTCAAGCTCCCCTGGGGGTCAGTCCTATCTTGAGTATGAATTCTGATCCTTATCATCGATCTAAGTATCATTTTGTAAAAGGCTGGTCGAAATCCACTGGTAAGTTTCAGAGATGTCTTTTGAAGGATTTGCACTATGTGACCCCTTTATGAACCCACCCCTTAGACCCCCCTGGGGAGTCAGCCCCTTTTCAAGTATAAATTATGATCCTCGTCATCTAAGCATTATTCTATGAAAGGCTGGTCAAAATCCACCTGCACGTTTCAGAGGAGATGTCTTTTGCAGGTTTTACACTTTGTGACCCCTTATGGCCCGGCCCCCCAGCCCCATGGGCGGTCAGCCTATTCTTGATTATAAATTCTGATTCTCGTCATCTAAGCATCATTTTGTGAAAGGCTGGTCAAAATCCTCCTGCAAGTTTCAGAGATGTCTTTTGTGGGTTTTACACTCTGTGACCCCTTATGGCCCGCCCCTCGGCCTCCTGGGAGGCCAGTCCCTTCTTGAGTATAAATTCTATTCCTTATCATTTAAGCATCATTTTGTTAAAGGTTGGTCGAAATCCACCTGTTAGTTTCAGACGAGAAGGTTTTGAAGGTTTTGAAGGTTTTTTCCACTCTTTGACCCCATATGGCCGCACCCCTCAGCCCACTGGGGAGTCAGCCCCTTCTTGAGTATAAATTCTGATCCTCATCATTTAAGCATCATTTTGTGAAAGAATGGTCAAAACCCACCTGTTAATTTCAGAGGAGATGTCTTTTGAAGGTTTTGCCATCTTTGACCCCATATGGCCCCGCCCCTCAGCCCCCTTTGCAGTCAGCCCCTTCTTGGGTTAAACTCTAATCCCCACCATAGGCTGATAATTACCATTAAGTTTCATCTAACTGACGGTTTCTGTGGAGAAGTCAAAAGTATGATTGTTTACGCACGACGCACGCCGCACAACGACGATCGAAAGATGATCCCATTAGGTCACCTTAAGTTTTTCAAACTTTAGGTGACAAAAAAAATGCTTGTCAGATTGACATGACTAGAATGCAAGTGTTATATCTTTTTTCCTTTCATATAAACGTGACACGAAAATTGTTTGACGAACGAGTACGAAGACAAGACAAATGCAATGACAACGACTATTCATTCATAGTACATATGAAAATGGCTTGCCACTTTAAAAACAAGTTTCTGAACGATAATTTGTAGAATAGACATTGAAACACAGTCGCTAGGTTGGAATCTTTGATAATAGATTAATCGATTAATCTTATTCAAAGAAATTTGATTCATCATATCTAGAACAGCGTCTATATTGTTTCTTCGAGATGTGAATAATTGGAAAGTGTCTTAGATTTCACAGACATAGGAGTCTTGTTAAAACTGCCGACAGATCTTTTTGTCTACATAGCTCTTGTATTTTACAATCAACTCTGTAATCTATACATTTATTTAGTATATTGGTGAGGCCTCACTCTCTTTATGTACAGACGCTGTACGTTATATGTAGGTTTTTTACATATACATCATGTATAATGTTCTATCAGTCCTAAATTACTAGAGCAGTAAAAAGAGCCGACAGTACATATACTACTTACATTAAATATGCATGTTTCTATTTATCGGTATTGTACTAAACGATCTATTTCCAATAATTACAAGCAACGAAAAGCGCCAAGATTGCAAAAAAGAGCAAACTGCACGCAAATGTTAGCGAAACTCACCGATTAATAATAAATTATGAAGTAAATAGTTATAATGGGTGAATAGTTTATCTTTAAAGTGAGAAAAACTACAAGACACACTTTTCTGTATGTTTAGTTTAAAGTACAGTAGTTTATTTCAAGAATAACCATATTTAATAAAATTTAGTTTATGGATGTATAAGCTAAACTTCACGGGATCCGCGAAGCGAATTGAACAAAGAGCCTATCCTTTGGTTTTTGGTTCTATATTCAAGAGGAGTAGCTTTAACAAGATTTATTACATGAAAGTGATCAAATATTCAGGCACTAGTAGAAGTCTTCATGTAACATGTTATAAGCGTTCAATGACCCTTAAACATTTAATAAAGAGTAGCGAAAACGAATGCTAAGTCTAGTAGTTTAATTACCGAACAAACGAATGATAGGCCACTCGAGTTAAAGTTCCAGTGAGCTAAAAGGAAAATGTGAACCGTCGGTTAATGTCTCTTGCAGAATATCGATAAATAAAAATATTTTTAAACTTGTACAGTTAGGACGATTATAAACAAGCCCTGAATTAGTTGATTTTAATTTTACTACAAATGTATTATGGTTTTAAAATGCACACAAAATACACACATGGTGATAGTACCGCTAATACACGGACAACCTTCCGGTCTTATCCCTATTGATTTGACCATTGCCATTGCTGTCCGATTTTGTTGCTTTATTGTCCTCTATTCTGTTGATCCTATTTCTTCTTGCGTGTGCGTTTTTGTGCTTGTTTGCTTTTGAATCCTTGATGTTTTGTTTTTGATTTTTTATAATGTGAAAAACAATTTACCTGAAATCACAAGAAACACCGAGGCGTTATCGACTTGGAGATTATCAAATTAGCTTATATAATCAAAGTTTTGTACATCACTTATAAGTCTTCGAGTTTATTTCTAAGGGAATGTTGACTAGAGTAATGAAGATGTGTCTTATACAAACTATTATGTAAACACATGTTGCTAGCGAACTAAGTTTGAGTCAGGACAAATCATTTTCTCGTCACTTTCTATCAGGATTACAGATAACAGAGAAAAACATCCAAATACAATCTTTTAAAAAAAAAAAAAAAAAAAGGATTATCCTTAAAGTCACACAGGTCTCAAACCCTCTTCTGAAAAATTATTAAGTTAACGTTGATTGTAACTAGATTCAAATAAGAAATACTTGACTATGTTGATGCCATCGACAATTGACCCCATGGGCACAGATCCATCATATATCAAAGAAACAGAAATTAACACACTTGACAGAGCAAGAACTAGGTATACTGAACATGAACAATTATTGATCAAGTTATAGTGTAATGCATCCATGAGTAGAATATTTATGTATTTACCAATACAAGGTTATGTTGGAATTCTGGGCATGGCTCAATCAATGACACACTTTTGATAGTGAATCGCTAGACGTGTATATAACGTAACATATCATTGATGTAGAATCGTCCAATCATTAGGGGAGCATTATTAACATAAGAATTGATCCCTTGACATGGCTCCATCATACAAACTATGGCTACAACTGACAGCATTGTAGAAACATCGACCAAGGATTTTTTATTAGCGCATATAACTTGGAATCCATGCATGGTCCAATCATAGAAACCACGGCCCGGAATAACAGCCCAGGGCAGCATGGTTCCATCATAAACCAAGATGAAACGAAAAACAGCATACCATAGAAACAGCGGACAGCGTGACCCCATTATGGAAACCAAGACGAGCATAGTCCTATCATAACAACTCAGAAATACATGGCTCCACCATGGAAGCCTATGCCACCATAGTTCTATTATAGAAACCGAGGAACATGGATTCGCCATGGAAGCCCAAGAAAGCATGCCTCCATCATGGATATCATATCAATTGTTGCATAGCTCTATCACGACAACATAAGACAACACGATCCTATTATAAAAACCCATAACACATTCTCTACCGCAGAACTCCAGGACAGTGTGGCCCAATAACAGAACTCTGTGAAGCATGGACCCATCACAGAAACCATGGATAACACGAATCCATCTAAAAACAAGAGGCCCATTGGACCTTAACTTCTATCTGGATGAAATAGGCTTATAAGTAAAGTTTTGGCATTTGAATACTTTTTACCCCAGGTTCATACCTTGAACAAACTTGGTTCTCCATGCCCTAAATGTACTACATACCAAAGCATTAAGCAATGACCGTCTAGTTTGTAAGAAGATGTTTGAAACTCATTTGAACACATCTGCATTTACTTCCTCCAGAGATGCCTTTTACAAAGTTTGGAGGAAATTAGTTCATTATTTTTGACAAGAATTCGATAATGTGCAAAGTTAACATATTTGCTATAGTGTTGAAATTTGACCCCAGGTTACGCCTTGAACAAACTTGGTTTGCCATGCCCTAAAATTAATACATACATTGTACCAAGGCATTTAAAAGCTCCATGACATCTATTTTAAAAGATTTTTTGAAATTTTGTCAAATTCCCCCATTGGGGACCCAAAAGTTGTGAACCCTGGGAGCCGGTGCCCCTTCATCTGAAACCCCTTCCCACAGGGATGCATACTACAAAATTTGAATGAAATTGGTCCAGTTGTTTTAAACAAGAAGTCAAAACTTTGAAAAGCTAACACATTTGCTATAGCGTTGACTTTGATCCCAACATGCTTAACCTATTTTTGACCCCGGGGCCTTGAACAAACTTGGTTCTCCATACCCTAAAGAATCTACATATTAAAGAAAGAGTATGAGAAGAAACTTTTGAAAATTGTCAAATATTTCCTCTTTTGTCTCCCTAGTGGTGCTCCCTGAGGGACAAGCCCCTTCATTTGAACAAATCTTAGCTGCCTTCCAACTGCGATGCATTCTACTTAGAGTGAATGAAATTGGTCCAGACATTTTGTACAAGAAGTCGAAAATGTGAAAAGTAAACATATTTGCTATAGTGATGAATTTTGATCCTAAAACGGGAAACCTTTTTTTTACCCCAGGGACACGCCTTGAGCAAATTTTAATTACCCATGCCTTCAAGCTACTTCATAGAAAAGTATTAAGGTTTATGCCTTCTAGTTTATTAGAAGATTTTTGAAAAGTTGTCAAATTTACTGCCTTTTGTCCCCCTAGTGGAGCCCCGGGCCAAACCCCTTCATTTTAGCAAATCTGAATCCCCTTCCCCTGGGAATACTTTCTACAAAGTTTGGATGAAATTGCAATTTGCCCAGTAGTTTGGGACAAGAAGTCGAGCATTTGAAAAGTTTACGATGACGGACGATGGACGACGGACGGGATTTGTATGAGAAAAGTCCACATAGGACCTTCGGGCCAAATGGACAAAAAAAAGTTATTTATCTATGTCAATGACCGTATTAAGATAACACCATTCTTATACACATTTAAACAACTGTAGACACAATTGACCTTCCTAAATAAGCTCAAATAGCGGAAGTACATAATGAAAAGTTAATGAAAAGCAAATAAATAATTGAACATTAACTTGTTTTACTCCCTACGAGTGAAGGGATTGACGTCACACGACGGACGTGAAGAACCTTTGGTGAACATTTAACAGCATGATAATATAATTAACAATACTTGCAGTCTTGCATGACGGGTACCCACATAACCTACGTATTTCGTAAATTAATCCACTTTTTACATTGGATAAATTTACAGGCACTAGAAGGAAATGCTACCACGACGTTTTATACTTTTAAAGTCTGACGTTTAACATTAACACATTCTTATATGTTCTAATTCACAATTGACACAGAAAGCTATTCCTCCTCCCATATATCTACTCACTTGAATACAGACATAGTAAAATAGGAAACTTGTATATCACATAGGACTTGCAAACAGTGTGTCTCACTACATTTATATGTATACTAGTCTTTTAACCAAACACCGACCAAAGACTGGCCTTAATAGAACGGTCGAAAACGTAAGTCGGGACAACTTTTTTTTAAACTCACAATCGTTTCTCTGTTGCGGACTATATATATATCGTCCCGACTTACGTTTTCAACCGTCAAATTTTTTCGGACATACTTTCATTCTCTGCAATTACGCGCGCACTATTGACCTTGTGACGACATAGGCCGCGTCTATTTCTGGTTTTTTAACAGCCCTAAACCAGGATATTGTAACACTGCTGAGAAATCAGTTGGTGGACATAAATAATGTGTTTATTACAACTGATGCATTTTTAGGTCTTATGCTTAAGTAGTTTTACCATTTTTTCTGAAAACGGTATTACGATAAAAAAAAATGAATATATTTTTTTGTGCTAAAACTTCTCTGGAATCTCTGGTCACGTCTGCGTAGTTTATTATATCTTTCATTGCCATTTTGATGACGGAATATTTTCATGCTTGCTGTAAAAATGTCACGTATCTATATTTGTCCTTTGTTTAATAGAATACAAAAAATGCAACCTGAATCATGCCTCCGATAAATGTGATATTTATAAGAGGAAAGAACCAAAACTCTGTGTGAATTACCCCGTCGCGAACCCCAGAT
>JAUMGZ010237964.1:0-10763 GCA_032359645.1 Pododesmus macrochisma | reverse complement strand
ATTATATACGTTTAAAACAGTTATATGATCGAATCAAAGTTGTTTACCCTTAAACAGATACATATTTATGTTCCTCTCTCTCTCTCTCTCTCTCTCTCTCGCAGTATGATTAACGATTTATATATCAGCCGAACTAAATATCTCAAAATAGAATATTTCAACAATTTGAAGCGATTCGTGCATTCAATAATTAAACTTAAATGTTGTTTCCACTTGACTTTTACAGTTATGTGTTGTGTCAATATTTAGATATCTTCAATAAGATACTTCATAGAAATGCCAGGGCGTTTCTGCACTTTACTACTCAGTCGGATAAATGTATTGAACCTTGGATTCACTTTGTATTTATCAAGAAGCATAGTATCATCCTTTGTATTAAACAAAATTAAGTTTATCTATGTTTAAAACGTTTAACTATAACTTGGCGAGAGTACAGAGAGTACAGATTAATTGTGTGTGAAGACGTGACCAGTGATGACATATGAGGTCTCACATTCCACAGGTTAAATCAGTGTAATAAAACACGGGCACTGACAATCGTTCAGCCGGGTTTTTTTTTTATAACAAACTTTGTGTATTCAACATGAACAACTAGACACAAAGCGATTCAGATTGTTTATATAACACACTGTGTGTATCTGTCGTGAAAAATTAAAAGAAAAGCGATTCAGGGGATTTTATATAACACACTGTGTGTATCCATCGTGAATAGTTAGAGGAAAGGCGATTCAGATTGTTTATATAACACACTGTGTGTATCCATCGTGAATAATTAGAAGAAAAGCGATTCAGGGGATTTTATAGCACACTCTGTGTGTATTCAACATGATAACTAGACGAAAAGCGATCAGGTGATGTTTATAGCAAACTTTGTGTATAAAACATGCAAAAATTGAAAAGATAATTTTCTGTTCAGGCAACATCAATTTGTCTTTTCAGGAGACAAACCGATTTTGGTATTGCAAGATGCACATTGTGTGTTTAATTAAAGCAGACGAGGGCACAATACGCTTTGTTGAATCTTTGTTAACATTCAAATAATTATTTTCCTTCTGTGTGCATCACCGATTTGCATTTATTTACATTTGTCAATGGACTTACGTCTCTTGAATAACGTTTTTTCGCATTAACTTCTTTTGAATCAAGATGCTATTCAAAAGTTTTATTGACATGTGCAGTCTTAAGGAAAAGGGGTTCATGCATAACAAAGCATTAATAAAATGCACGTTTTTAACTACAACGGAAACATAACAAATTTCTAATAAAAACTAGAAGAAAACACAAGAACTCAACAAAGGTCTGAGTGCTTCCTGCTACAAACGTGTCACCCGTCATGATGTTTCTGCGTAATTCGACACATGGCTACCTTGTTACTAAGGGGAAACGTAGTGACAAGACAGCAAGAAATTGATGAAGTAGAATTCTAAAAACCAAGACGATATTCTAAAACCGTAAGTCCATGGACATGGGTAAACATAAGGTAAACGTTGGACGCACATAGAGAAAAAACCAAATATACAATTATTAACTAAAAAAGGAAACATCACAAACTAGAAGCGAAACCGGAAATATATAAAGCGTTAGAGCATCTTTTAAACCGAAGACCATTTGTGTTTGAAAAATCCTAAAAGATGCATGATAAAACGTTATGTTAACAAATTATATAACTGTAACCTACTATATAACGTCGCCAATTCATCAAACTAATGTAGTGGTTACGTTTAGTAGTAACTAGTTTCTAGTTTCTAGATTCTCGTGTTTTTAATAGAAGTAAGGAATGTTCCTTTTTTAGTTAATAATTGTATTTGTGTTCTTTCTTTGCATGCATATTACGTTTTTCTTTTATTTACCCTTGTCCATGGACTTACGTTTTGAATATCGTCTTGATGTGTCGAATTTACTTCCAAATAAAGACATTATTTTCGAAACTTAAAAAAAATATAATGGCTCTGTACAAATTAATAGAAATATAGATGATGATGTTTGCTGATTTTTGTTATTGGTGTTTCGCCTGTATATACATACATGATACGAATATGTCCCTATGTATTGCCTTCAATTTATAACAAATGCCCATGAACGAAACTCTCTAGTTCTGTGAGATAAGGTTTACCAATATTTCATTTTTTACGAGATAATCGTCACCAATGGATTAAGAATATTTCACATTTTGTTCATTAGACAATGAGTACACTACTCTTTCATTTAAACGCTTATATTTGAATTTGTACAACATGTGGTTATTAGAATTTGCCTCTCACACATTGGCTGATTTAGTGTCTTGGTGGCGCGTCTTGGTTTTCGAATTAATCCTGGTGATGAGTGTTGATGTGGCTAGTGTAACTTGCCAGTGTCTTTTTTTCTGATGATCATATTACATTATAAATCCTAGCAGTTATTTCTATACGAGGTTACTATGTTGAATGAATACACAATGTGTGACTCAGGTGTTGTTATTGTTGCAATATGGTTTTGAGATGACACATTTTATCAATTTCAAATAGATGGTCCAATTTTAAATCGATGGTCCTTGGGCCGCCATTTTGTCCGAATAGCATATGAACTGCAGCAAACATTAAATCAAGGCCGACATCAAACATCAGTGCGATATGTCCTAAATACAGTTCTTCGCTTTAAATAATTAACGAATTAACTTACGATTCTCTTTCCCCTTATGAAGACAAACATACTTATGCAGTGTTGACAGTCGATCATTGCAAATGGGGACTTTACCCATAATGCTTCGCAGCATATCAGGGGAGGTAACCATTCTGGTAGAGGGGATGTCACATAAATGTAAACGATAGATCGTTGAACCTGTTGGCCTTCCAAAACTACTGGTTCAAATTCAAATTAATTTTACAGGATGCATCCTCAAGAAAGCAGAACTCAATTTGCTCAAACAATGAGGTTTACCCATTTAGCGGAAACACAAGGGGATCAATCAAAGTAGCAAAATATGACAACTTTCAACAGTCGTTCTAATAGGTCAGACGCCTAGAACTTGGTTCTTGTTTACGTTGCAGCATTCGGGCGTGCAGGTTTAATGTAGGTCAAAGTGTGAAGGTCAAAGTTTATCTGATGATATATATTTTAATTATCTATAATAAATTGAATTGTATTCATAAGTGACAGGAATTAAGTCATTCATATGCTTGTGCTCATGTGTGGATTTAAATGGTTTTGGTGCCATATAGGTGCTATTAAATTGTCAAAATTGAGTCGAAAAATGCGTAGTCAATTTAGGATATTAGGTAAAATACCAAAAGAAATTGTAATCCCCTTTGGCTTCATAGCTATGATTTATCGAGGTTTTGTCTTTTCTAAATTCATCTTCCGTTGATGACGGTTGTTTGAAGAATTGGCTGTTGGTCAAGAACGAGTTTGGCTCACCTTTTACTTGGTTTGATGTCATTTTTAAATGCCCGTCTCACGTTGCTAGTTCATTTCATTTTCGTGGTTATCTTTTGATGACGCTATTGTTTGTTTGTCAATAAATTTTGTTCTATTGATCCTATTCCGTCTTGTTTTTTTACAATCAGATAGACGCCAAGCCCTGGACTTGTCGTTTCCTTTAAAACGTCGATGCAAATATACACTGCGTGTCTCTCATAATTCATGAAGAAATGTATTGTGTTTTTGTTAAGCGTTAATCACTTTCATGTATGTCCAAAATTGGAATCAAATACCTACTGCAACTTAATATAAACTTACCCATCATTCGGAAGACAGACAGGCAGGGATAACGTAGAACCCATCAAATTTCCAAATGAGTTTGTTTTCCAAATTGCTGACTGGTGACTGTCCAATGAATACAAAGTACTTTTGGTTCTGTCACTAGAAACGTCCGACCAGTCAATTTGTGACGATGTCTGTGATTGGTCAAATTGTGACGACGCCTGTGATTGGTCACTTTCCATTGCAAACGAAAAGATAGGTAGAGATGAACTGAAAATGAAATATTTGTGTTGAAATTCTGTACATTAAAGGAATGATTTGTATGCTGGTATATTCACTGTTATTTGACACCTAAATAAGTCAACAGAAGGTTTTCACTCCTTAAACTGAAAACTACAATCTTTTGTTTTGTTTATTGATATTATTGTTGTTTAACGGCACGCCAACTCATGCATGGGTCATGTTGTGCCAATACTATTGTTCTTTCATCGTCAACTACGTATAAACACATTTTCAGCAGTTGCTAAACGGTACACAATAATAATGAAAAATAAATGAGAATATTGATAATAAAAGAGGTTTATACCTAATGTCTTTGGCATCTTCTGAAACAGGGTCATTCTGTTTTGTCTGTATACAACATCGCTTACGTAGATATGGCATTATTATCCTTAATAAAACCGCCGTTATTGCAAATACTCCTACAACAATGGCGGCTCCTATTACAACTTGTTGTTGAATTGAAAACGAGGTTTGTTCAGTCACGTGGTTTGTATTGTTTGTAGAATTTCTTGTTGAACTTAGAACGTTATTTAGCACATTATTTGATACGTTACTCAATACTGATTGTGTTGTAGAACCCTCGGATACTGTAGAGTTGAGTAGGTGTTGCTGATGATTGAAGGTTTCTAGTACTCTCGTTGAAGGGGTGGAATTCGAAAAAGACGTAGATACATTGTTCATGTGTGAACGGGGATTAATAACACTCTCAACACTTTCAACTGCTGTCTTTATTACACTTTCAATTCCAGCATATGAGGCATTCTCGTTGGATATCACGCGTGTTGTTGCAGTGCTGTGCTGTACCGGTGTACCAGCTAAGTCCGATGCTCCAGTACCATGTGTTACAAAAGAACTAAGTAAGTCCGATACCGTTGTATTCTGCCGTTCTGGTGTACCACTTAACTCCAATACTGCAGTATTTTGACGTAAAAGTGTACTTAATACGTCCGACACTGTAGTATTGTGACGTACAAGTGAGTTTGTCATGTCCAATACTGTATTATTTTGACGTACATGTGTTCTAGTAAAATCTACTGCTGTGGAATTGTGGTCTATTGAAAAACTAGTTGTGTCTAAACCTGAACTATTTTGTTGAATAAAACCACTCATTACATCTGAAATCGACTTATGAATGTCGATGGAATTGCTAACTGTGTCTGATTTAGAACTATTGAGTTCTACTATCCCATCAGCTAAGTTAGTAATATTTAGAGTTTGATTGTTGTTAAGCAAACTAGCACTCGGCATGTCACTGCCCTGTGCAGCGGGACTGTGTACAGAGTTGAAATGGTCACTTTTGGTTTGAGATCCCACGTGATGGTCAATCAATGATCTATTCTGGAATTCAGCGGTTGAATTCAACATGTGGATAGTTTTGTTTGAAATGTTTGCTCCAGTGCTAAATAGCTTGTCTATGACCGATTCAGACATGATGTTATTTTAATTATTGATTGATGCAAACTTTCCTGTAATGGATATAACTTCAGAGTTATCCACCTTAGACAGTTTCTGCACTTCCGTTCTGTAAAGATTCCGCCATGTTAGGTCTATGAAATAAAAGAGAGTGGCATTGTTACTTATTTTCAAGTATGAAAAAAAAAACCAATACAATATGCACAACTAAATACACATGCCACCATTAGTCTTCAAAAGAAACAACCAAACAAACGCTTACACGTCAAAAAGATAATTACGTAAATGTTTACAAATTTAAAAAAAAAAAAATGCACAGTAAGTAATAAAATGTGTTCCAAAACAGTCAGTCAACTTATTTATCGGTTATAGGTTTATTTCACGTTACAGTTAATGTCTAAATATTAGTACCAAATGTAAAGTGTTTAGAATGCGACCGACTTACGTGCATCTATACAATATAACGTTAATCAAGTCTATCGGTAGGAATAATGCGACATAAACAGTAATGCATTCTGTGCAGCAATAAATATTTTAACAATACCTTTTATGTATATGTCATGTTAATTTATATGATCTTTCGCAAATGTGTATGTTTTTTTATTTGTTTTGCTATTTTTCTTTCACTTTTTGTCAAAGTCTGCTTGTACTATCAATATCTTCTGAACATTTGAAATGACCACATACATGTTATAGTACGTACGGTGGATCTCAGTTATAAGAATCTACGCATTCCTATATTATTATATTTTGCAATTGAATTTGAAAGTTTAAACTCCATGAAACAAGTTACTTTGTAGTACTCTCTCTCTCTCTCTCTCTCTCTCTCTCTCTCTCTCTCTCTGTGTGTGTGTGCGCGCGCTCTCTCTCTTTCTCTCTCTCTCTCTCTCTCTCTCTCTCTCTCTCTGACAATTGTAAGAAATTACACAATGCAATACACGTTTGATAGACTTGCTTCGTGTATAATAAGTATTGTTACATTTTTGCATACATAATTATTGCGGCGAGCTATATTTGGAATGTGGTTATGAATAAAGCGGTGAACAAACTTAAATATGATCCTAAACGTCTTGATATTTAAATGATATTTTAAGAGTAGACAGATATTAAAAAGAAACTAAAAAAGAACTGAAAAATAAATAAACAAATGCGTATATACGATGTACTGCTATTATCGAGAATGTTCCATATTGGATTGAGCAAACTTTTGCTCGGTTAATTTCACTTTAAACGTTACAAAAATTAATAAATTTAATTCTCTTGGAGAAGTTTTTATATTTGCAATGATATAGTTTTTCTGGCTGTATGTTTGTTTTTGTTTGGTTAAGGTTTTTTGGGGTCAGACGTTTTTTGCTTGTTTTGGTGGAAATGTTCTTCCTGATGTGTGTGTGTGTGTGTGTGTGTGTGTGTGTGTGTGTGTGTGTGTGTGTGTTTACTTTAATTTCACTCTGGTATCCTTTGACTTTAAGGGACCAGTGCGGTGGCCCAGTGGTTAGGGGCGCTCGCTTTGTGCTGGTAGATGGTAGACTGGTGCTAGAATCCACGATCGTGGGATCAATCTTGGTCGGGTCAAAACCTAATTCTTTAAAATTAGGCAATATTCTCGCTCCCTTCTAAGCGCCCAGCATTACTGGATAGGAGGAGGACTGGTTGGCTAGGTGTCAGTATAATATGACCGAGTGAAGTATCATGTCAATGTGTCTGCGGCGTGATACTTCAATGAGACAGCACTATAAAGTCGCAAGCAGACACCGTCTCGCTGAGACCTATACATGATTTTAAGGGACGCTAAACCCCAATGCAACAAATATTGACTTTAAGGTCGTTGGGATCACATTGGTATTAAGTCTCGTTCTCTGTATATTAAGTTAAAACTTTGTAATCATACACTGGGACAATGAATTAGTGACATTAGATAACAGCTGGTAGTGTAAGATATAATGTATCTACAAATATGTACACACACCTTTTCATACAAACAGACGGACGAGGTTAGACAACAGGTGATTAAATACAATGATGTATGTTCACCTGTCCGGTCAATTAGTGATATTCCCTGGACTTTATGAATAAACAAATAGAAATGTTTAAGATACAATGTACCTACACCTATTCACTTACGGTACATAGACGGCATAGAAGGCAGACAGTGTCAGGTTACAGGTAATTAAATACAATGATATATGGTCACCTGGACACTCAATTAGTGATATTCGTTCGACTTTATCAATGAACAAAGCATCAAAAAAAAAAAAAAAAAAAAAACCCAGAAAAACTTCACAGCGCCTTAATAATTGAGTGTATTTGATGAAAAGTTTAAACGTCATTACTCTATAATGAATCTGTATGTAATTTCTTCAGTGTGTCAATAAGATGTATAGCCAATTCAATATCATTGATGAATTGACTTATATGATAACGTTGACGCACTGGAGCCTGGTTCAGCATGCATGCGTGGCTGGCCGCGAATTTTTGTTATTTAAATTCATTTTCTTTTTAAATTTTTGTTTGTTGGTATTTCTTGGTCGACAGACAAATGTCATTCTTCACAATTTCAACGAGCATAAAGTTGCAAAATAAGGACATAGGCAACAACTGACAAGCGAAAATCGAATGGTTCATTTAAATTGTTAAGATATGCATGAACATGGCTGTCCCTTCGTCCGTTCGACAACGCCTGTCTATCAAAATTGAAATACGGCAAAACTACGTAATATGCTTACCTTTTGTATAAGCGTAAATTAAATCTTGTTTAATTCAAGAAAACACATTATTTCCTCCTTTTTAGAGTCAAAGACAAATCAGTGTAATCCGCCGTACTATTGCGATATAGTCAATAACGCATCATTAGTATCGTTATTGTATAAGCATCTTTGATATCATGTATACACAACAAATAAGCATTGCAGTTTACTTTAACCTTCAAACTTCTTCAACTCAATTTGTGTAAAAATATTTCAAGAATATGTTATGCAAACACAGTTATTTGCGTATGCATATGTTAATGTCCTTGTGCATCCAGTCTGTTATGCTAAGTATGAACGCTGCGTACTTAAACTTTCAACTGTGCGGCAGACATGATTCTAATGACCGACTACGAAAGTGAGTGCTAAAGTGATAGTTATAGACTGTTTTCTCTGCTCCCGATACCCACGACAGGTGGTGCTGATGAGGGCAAACACTGCATTGATTGAAGACACATATATAGTAAATATATCCCACAGCTGAAATCAGTAAGGCTGACAAAGAATTGCCATGTTCTTCAAAAGATGACGATTCGTGGGACTGACTTAGAACAGCATTTACGAACATCAGATGTTAGGTAATGATGCCGACTTAGAATGACTAAACTAACAGCTGACAATCTCTGAGAATGACTTAGAATCGCTAAATTAACAGCTGACAATCTCTGAGAATGACTTAGAATGGCTAAATTAACAGCTGACAATCACTGAGAATGACTTAGAATGGTCATATTCTTCAGAGATGGCGATTCTAGGGACTGACTTAGAATGGTTATGTATTCCACGGCTGATAATAAGTGAGATTGACATAGAACAGTAATAATTATCTCAGATAGCAATCGGTGTGACTGACTTAGAAAAGTTGTTGTACCTCCTTAATAGCCAATATCAGAATAATCCAAGATGTGTGCCTTTACACTGGAAGTTTGAACAAGGAGTACCTCTGTTGAGTTTGAACAGCTCGGTAATCTCACCACAACACTAGAACGTCTTAATATCACTCACGAAAGGTTAAAATGTGCGTCACTCTGTGCAATTTTTCTTAGATCATCAGTTTAAAAAATAACTTTCACTGATAAATTGAACTGCCTTGATTAACTACCCACTCAGTGCAAAGACGAAAATAAACCCACAAAGTTCAAAGTGTCAGCAATGATCAGATCGCAGCCAAATGACATCCACATGCCTGACAGTTTTAAAAGCACTGATGTATTTTAGAGAGGCAACGAGTTAAGTTTGAAATTTACTGAGGCGAAGTCGAGAGTTATCGAGGCAAGTCGGACATGTATAAATCACCGTCAGCGGGGCGTAGTAACCCGGTAGGTGTTGTAACATGTCGGTCATGTCCCCAGACGATGTATTACCGCTTTGAAGCTTTGGGACTTGTAATCAAACGGCGCACTTTGAATGCGTTTAAATCAATTCTTTGAGAATTACGCCTTTTGAACGAGAACTTGCTTACATTGAAGTAACATTTAAATCAATTTTGAGAAGAACGCCTTATTAGCGAGAAGTGTTTCTAAAACTATATTTCAAATCTGAGCGTGCTTTTTGTAATCATGTGCATTGTTGTAGTTAAAAGTAATTAATTACGCATCGCTTTGATTACGACAGCAAGATTAAACTGTTAAAGTAATGGATATAGATCAATCTAGAAGCACAACAGCGATGTAAATAGCAGTATTAGACCTATGTGATGTGGTAATTTATCATCCAATGGATATTTGTATACACAGACAATACACATATTCCTAATGCAAGCAAATGCAGTTATTTTATATTCATCATTTAGAAACTTAAGGGACTTTTAATCTCACTTGTTAGTTTTTAAAAGTGTTGACAAAATCAGAACCTCGTGAACATTTTAAATTTGGTCAAAATCAAGAACGCAGAATCATGGTCATTACAGCGAGAGAAAATACAAAAATACGGACAAATAGAACTTAAACTTTTCATCGCAAATTGTGTTCTCAAAAAGAGTACATGGTAATTAATCCTTGACGCGAATCCCAACAATGACAACTCTGTTCAATACGTAAAATAACCACCAATTGAATCTCTTTATGGCGATATTCGTTACAACAGCAAATTCATGACATCAACGATATATTTAGTACAAAGTGATTTTAAGACTGCAAAAGCGATGCACTACAACAGTAAATTCTTTACAATGACAAAAAATGCAACGGCAAACATGGTTGTATTAAAAGGCGCTATCATGTAGTTATGCACTCTAGTATCATTCTGCGCCATGAATATGATCTTTTGAAGAAACAGAACACAAGACATTGCAAAACAAACAATAACTGCATCTAACTATTAAGCACCAGAATGAACGGAATAAAATTGACATCACAATAATTCCCAAGACAAGTAATCTATGCGGACCGACTTAGGACGGCCACCCAGCACGAAACCAGGCGATGTAGTTAAACCAGATAATGAGGAATCAAAAACCTTTTTTTTTCTCTCTCTTTTGGACTCATCTGTAGAATTATGTATGGACTGGCTGTCAGGTGTCGCCATCTGTAGAATTTAAGACGGAATGGCCGGCAGAAGTCGCCATCTGTAAAATTCAAGATGGACTGGCTGGCAGGTGTCGCCATCTGTTGAATTCAAGATGGACTGGCTGCCAGGAGTCGCCAT
>JAUMGZ010237953.1:0-10763 GCA_032359645.1 Pododesmus macrochisma | reverse complement strand
TTAATGCAAATTTAAAAATTCTTTGACAATTCTAAAATAATATCAATCACCGGAACACAAGAGTGTCGGGTCCTTATGATGTGAGATGCATGGCTGATAGGTGTCGATTTGTCTATTTACTCGATTCGTGATGACGAGCGCATGAATTCCGAGGTTAACGTTCTCCTAATGTCCATGGGGAGAATAAAGTTTTCCTTTTTCCAATTATATAAGATACCTTATTTAGTATTTATAATAGATATCTTATATAATTTTGTGAAACACGGGATCGATATTCCACTTGGAATAAATGTTAAGTTGGCTTGCCATATGTTTAACTCAAAGAAAGAAAGCCATAGGAGGGGAAGAATTAAACCAGATTATCTTAATACTGCTAATTGTAAGGGCAACCACGTACTATCCCAACTCCGGCTTGAATCTAAATTAACGATAACGTGTGGAAATGAGTTTAAAAATAAGAATAGGGTCACCAGAACTACGGGTATTGACAAACGAGCAGTATCCCAATAAAAAAAACCACTTGCAAAACCAAAAGAATGAACTTACAAACTGAAACGAACATTTACATATTTTTATTTTAGTAACAGTGACCTTTCACCTATAATCCTTTACTAACTCGAAATCAACATACCACGTTTGGATTAAATCAGACCAATTGAACTAAAGATAACATTAAACTAGAGGCACACTGGACCCTAACGTCTATCTGGTTGATAAAACAACACTATACTTATTTGATTACTTGGAAAGTTTTTGATTTTGTCACATTTCCACCTTTTTATTTGCTAATTGCTCCACTATTGCCAATTGAACAAATTTCTCCGAATGATACCTCTCACTAGCTGAGTTTGCTTGAAACTGACAGTGAAGTGGAAACCTTGAGGTTTTGACCCCCAAAATGCGTAACCCATTATTGTTAATCTAAGGGTCACACCTTGCACAAATTTGAAGCAGAGGATGAATTGATGAGGGGATGGATATATATATATAACTCACCGATGTTGACGTCATTACCGTTAGTCAGAGACTACTATTGACAATGCGAGCATTAACCCTCAGGATTTCGAGTTAGATATACTGTCTTCGGGGGTGGGTAGAGGTTATCATGCCTTGTGAACGCTTTTGTTTCTCCACGTCTAAGGTTAAAACATATGCAAGCAGGCATTCAAGTTATAACCAGATTTTTTTCTTTAAAGTGTTTCATTTATGTCCCCCCTAGTGGCACCCCCTGAAGACAGAACCCCATCATTTAAACAAATCTGAATCCCCGTCTCCTGGAGATAATCCCTACGAAGTTTGTTTCGATGGTTTTAGAAAAGTAAAAAAGTTTGCTAGAGTACCTAAATGTGATAAAAAAGTGTAACTTATTTTCTAACCCAAGATTCAAAACCTTGAATATACTTGCTTTTCCATGCCCCAGGGTTTCTACAACTACGTATACAAGAATTAAGCTCTAAGCCTTCAAGTATATTAGAGGATTTTAAATTTGTTATCAAAATTTCCTTAATCTGGTACCCCTGGATCATTGGAACAAACTTGAATTGCCTTCCTAGGGGTGCTTCCCATCAGATACAGTCGAAATTAGTTCAATAATTTCGGATGAGTAAGAAATGTGAAAAGTTTTAACAGACAACGGACATGATTTGAGTGGGCAAAATCCAACACTGACCTCTTGTCCAGATGGAGTAAAAACCGACAAATTATTTATCTTTTAGCATTAGTGGCCTTGAACTTTGAGCTATGAAACTCAAAATGAAAATGGGGTCATTCCTTTCCTGAATTTAGGAACCAACAAACTACATTGGATTAATTTCAATCATTTAAAACGGAAGACTTTGAGCAGATTTAACGTCCTCAGCGGACGCATGGACCATGACAGAGGCTATATACCCCCAAATTGAAGTGTGTGTGTGTGTGTGTGTGTGTGTGTGTGTGTGTGTGTGTGAATCTGTTATATGTAACCAATTTTAGTTGGAGGGACACAAATGTATGACAAAATACGTAAGTACCTTTGTACATTGTTTATTGTCAACAAAACATCAAGGCTTGTCTATATCTCAACTATGAACATGTACATCTGTATTTATATATCATAAACAATAGATTGACTCTACACATTTATACTAACATACAATAACATCATGATATAATCTTATATACAACAGAACACTCACACATGTAGACTGCAACATATAAATAAAGAGGAGCAAGTCAGATCTAGTTTTAATCAGATTAAGAAGAAAGTACATGCAAGAGTTTTACTGTTACATCTGGAATTGTATACATCTTTACTGCATACAAATGACTTTTTCCTCAATATTTATTGCTGCCAAATCAATATATATCAGTTTATTTTTTCATCATATTCAGCAAATATTGAAAAATCGGTAAACTTTTTTTCTCAGAGATCACACCGTATTTTATAGCATTTATTAATTTGTTATGTAAATGTACTGTCAGCGAATATGGTTAGAACATTACTATCCCCAATGAGTCTACAAATAAACCCCCCAAAACATTCTTAAACTTGACATGATATAAATACATTTCAGAATGTTTTTGTTTTAATTACTTTTTCTAATTAGTTGTATAAACTTTGATAATGTCTAAAGCATTCACCATGATAACTGATTAAACATTGAATTCATGCTGTTTATTTTTAACCAATCACTGCACTTCATTGCTTGTTATATTAAAATGAAAAATCGTCTTTTTATTTACTAACATGTTGCATATTAATTACAATTAATATGTTGAATATTACTAATTTTACACTTTAAAGCTTCCATTCTTCAAATCATCACATCACTGGTTAACTTATCCCTGTATTTAATGACAACATATGGAAGTTATAACATTTTATAATTTCAACACAATGACATATGCTTTTTCAGATACTGTACAGACTTTGATATCATATAAGACTGCTGTAATTCTATCAATTTGTAGAATATGCTGGAAACCAAGTAACCAATAAGTCAGAGAAACATGTATGTCCCACTGTCATAACTGAGGTGTGTCATTTAGAAAATCAATCAAAGTCAATCAAAGTCTTTACAAGAATCATCAAATTTGATAACCCCATGTTCAATAGTACATAGATATTGTGCAGGAACAGAAATTCCAATGGTAATATCAATACATACCAAGTAAGGTCTTTACAAGAACAACTTGTACACCATACCCATAATGTTATAATTCCATGTTAAATAGTACACGAGATATTGAGCATGAACTGCAATTCTATCTACCAGTATTGTAATGGTTATCTCAATAATAGTTATCTCCAAAATCCATCCATCCTAAGCAATGTCTTAACAAGAACAATATGTACACCATACCCCAATTATTTTTTTTAAAATTCTATGTTAAATAGAACTTGGGATAATGTGCAGATACAGAATAGCTATCTATTATAATGGTAATCTCAATTATTGACCAAGTGCCTCACACAATCATCCCATCCCATGCAAAGGTTTTTGCAAGAACAAAACGCACACCATGTTTGATGATACCGTCTCAAATAATTTTCTATTTCAAGCTTCACACTTTTCAGTTTTCTTGTGATCCTCTATCACCATCTTGGATAAGTGTAATTACTAATCAATTAGAATAACTGTTTATAACACAGCAACAGAGTCATCAGTATATTTACTATAAAGTGTACAATATCACAACAGTTATTTTATACACATTTAACACACACACAACCACATTTTTGCATATCTTCAAACAGATAATGGTATATATAATTTATTACTCTGTGCATGTAATACAGATATTTGTATATGTATATATCACTTTGTGCATGTAACATTTTATATCCTTTATAGTGACAACAGATACTTCAAATATTTGTATAATACATAGTTCTGTGAATACTACTAGAACAGACATTTTACGTTGACAACTTATGGGGTAGTGGTAGGTTAGGGGCGGTTGTCATCTCCTGGTTTCTAATTCAGTCGTAGTACTATTTCGATGTAAAATGCTTATTGCAGATATCCCTTTGAAACACTTAATTCTTAATGTATTTAAAACCTCTTGTGGAGGTCTTTCGACTACTGTAAGCGTACTTATATTAGTGCAATTATATTTAAGAGCTGCAGCTTGTGCAAGACATTCAAGCAATCATAAATGAATGCAACAACACTTTCCTGAAACAGCCATAATTGTTGCTTAAGTTTAGATGTTAAATTTTAGCACTGTACATAGATTAGTGCTTTAATGTTAGCGTGAAAAGTGCTAAAATAAAAATTCACGTTTACAGTATTTCTTATTACAGTACATAGTGTGTGGTTAGATATGAATCAATGAGTGTACATTGTATACTTGAAATGGGTAAAAAATAATATGCAAATTCTTCTGTGCAAATATATGCAAATTTCTCTGTGCATTCAAGTTTTAACATACTTTATACTGGGTTGACAACAATCATAATGCATACATAGTACATTAAAGATATACCTTAACATGTGAATACTATTTCACTATTAATATAATATGAAAGTGTTTATACTATATTTTTCAACATCCAATGTTAAAGTCTTATTATCTTGTTATTGTTAGCAAGGATGAACGTACATGTATGTAATCAAATACATAATGAATATGATGATGTATGATTTTAATAGGAATGTGAAGATTTCAAAATGGGTTTATATTACAAATAATACTAAACAAATTTATTAAATGAGAGATCAAATACTTAAAGTTTATAAATTAATTCTACAGAGGTCTTTGAAGACCACCGTGCTAAACCAAAGTTAAAATTTGACTCGTGGTAAACTGACGTCATCACAAGTTCTCTATGTCTGTAAAACATCTCGTATTTCACACCCTAAACATGCCTCTTACTACTATTGTAAGATTACACAGGTATGCAATAAAGCAACTTACTCAATAAATATCTACTAACAGATCGATAAAGTATACTATTAATATTGAATCATATTCATTGATTTAGAGACTCAATGTTGCTTAACACTTAACAAGTTGCTTTCTAAAGATTCCATTTTCACTTGGTTAAAAATATTTAGAAGCAGCATTTTGTTTCTTTGTTTTTTTTATGCATGGGAACTGTGGATATAATAAAACAAACACATAAAAAAGGAAAAGAAAAATATTTTGGCAAAAACCTGCATGTACCCTTTACCATAATTATACATTTTCAACAGTACAAATAATATTTTTAAATTTTGACCAGCTTTCTTTAAATAACATAATTATTTTTTAATCAAAACAATTTAAATAACACATAAATTAACACACACCTTAACAGAAACAAATCAATAATACAAAAAGAGTATTTACAGTAAATAAAATTATTCAAAAGAGAACACTGCGGAGGAAGATAAGCAAAGGAATTCCGCAATTTCTTCATATCCATTATTAATGTTAAAGATGCATTTAACAAACAATTCAAATAAGCACAAAGTAAAAAGTAACAATAAGAAGTACAGAAATATTTTAAACAATAAATGTAATATTATACAAAAGTAGATATTAAAAATAAAGTATATTCACAACCACACTTGAGCAGTAAAAAAAGTCAAATCAATTGCAAGGAGATACAAATTACAAATTTCATTTTCCGATACAATTAGGCATCAGAAGGCTGGTTATTTTTAGCAGGAAAGACAAATAGTCTGTAATACATTAAAGGCAATTAATTCAAGAAAAATAAATTTCATGAAATGAATGTCTAAACACTAGCCAGTATTATCACAATGTCTCTTTATAGGTAGTTTTCATAGATATCAAATTCTTCAGCAATGAAGTTTCATGTGAAATTCTCATTTATAATTGTTATTTTTGAAAGCTCACTGCGAACCAAAGTACATAAAACAAATAATAGGCATTTAGATTTGACATTAAATTTTTAGATAATTTAATAATTCAGGCAAATCGATAGTACCGGTACATAATCATAGCAAATTATTCAAGATAAAAGGTCAATTTTAAAGTGACACTCAAATGTTTGATCTAACAATAATTTTCTTATTAAAATACACTTCTATTTACACTATGAATTTATTTCATATAAGACAATAAATTACTGGGAAATTAGAATAGTATAGTAGTATTTTTGTTTGTTTGAAAAATGCATTTTCATACAAAAAGGCATCTTCCAAATTCAAATAAATACAAATCAAAATGACATTTATTTTAACAATTTTCAATTAAGCAAAAGAAATTAAAACAAAAATATAAGCAGTTAATTAAATTTCATAGGACAACTGTATAATGTTTTCCCTGCAAATGATAACTGCATGCAGTATCTAAAACTCATCAATTTAGATAGCACATTAGTGATTTTCCTAATAAAGACAGGTCAATATTTGTATATTTAGCACTTTATTTCATTTAGCACTTTATTTGACTACCACTCTTACTTTTTTATTTGTAGATTATAACGATGCATCCATAATGAATTTGTCGAAAAATTACATAATTTTATTATGTTGGTGACATTCTTATGAACATGTAAATTAATGTTATTTAGAGTGTTATAATGCTAACACATGATGTCTTGAAGCTATCAATCAATTTACTTTTTAACACAAAACCCTCTATCTTGTGTTTTGTTCTTAATTTTGAGGTAAAATTTTTTACACTGATATCTATAACAAACAAAGACAGACCAAAACAACAGGTCATTTCATTAAGAGTCATAAAAAATATTTTTTACTGTTTTAAAAAAAAAAAATGTTAAAATATTACAAATGGATGGATGATGGATTGTGAACAATGAATGTATCATAACATTTATTGGATATACAGGATAATATGCTATGAATTTATAAGTCAACAAATTTTATGTTGTACTTAGCAAAAATAATGATTAGAAAACCCTTATTATATATGAACATTATTATAATACAAACCAACTTCTAGAATTAAATCAATAAAGTGCTATATAGTAATACAATACACTTATGAGGACACATTATTTTATCACAATTTTCAACAACCTTGACAACTACTTGTTAATCATACACTAAATACATATTCTATGTTACTTCATCTACAATGTTATCAATAATGTTACATGCAGGTGAACTTCTTTGCAAGGGGGACACTGTTCATTCCAAGATATTATTTCCAGTATGACGATACATTTATACATCATATTAACTGTAATATAAAGTTGGTTGTAACATGATAAGGAATGTAAAACCAATAGTGGTTTTAATATAATTTAAGTACTGTATAAGAAAACTTATTCCCACAAAAATAAATTCTGTAAAATAAAATGTTGGGTCAAATTATAAAAAATTCATGCGAAGTTGCAAATGTTTCATGACTGTTGTCTGTAGTGGGCTGTAGCATGATAAAGGAAGCAACTCTGCATAATAAGGGAGAGAACTCCTTGGTATACTGGTATAAGTCTGGTGTTAGATGTTTGTTTCACATGATGTTAGATGTGGTGGACCTACTGTTACCTGAAGACAGGCAGGTTATATAGGTTGTAGCCATTTCTATTCGTGACTGCCAGGAATATATACACGAGGTGGTACACTACAATAAGAAAATAGTTAAAGTAAAGGGAAATCAGTTAAAAAAAGACAAGACTTAGTTCAAATTGATCGAAATTTACTAATTGATTAATTGTTTATATAAATAGTCCCAGTTGCTTGTTAGTTTCCTAATTTTTGTTTTCATAAGTTATAAAACCAAATATTTTGTTTTCAAATTTTAGACTTTGTTTTACATCCAGGTTAAAGGTAAATTTCTCTATCTGTTGATGCCATCATTTTGACCAAGTATTTTTATTCTAATAGAGTAGCTCCCCCTACACAATAAGGTCCATTTGGCTAGAAAAAGAAAGCTCCCCCTACACAATAAGGTCCATTTGGCTTGAAAAAGACATGTTTCTTTGACCTGAAAATTCTACTGATTGCCGATTATGATGAGTTGTAATCAATCATCAGAATTGACTGACCTGAGGGATTAGTTAATCATTAAAGACTATAATTGGCCAATCACTTACACTTATATTTTTATTACAAACTTCTTACTTTATCTTAGTACAGCTTGATTTTGTAAAAAAAAAAAAATTTAATTATGATGTTCATCCTTTTTTTGAATCCGTCTTTAAATAGATACAGTTGTTTATTCATATACACAAGAATTCTGTGGAATGATATGTCTCGCTATTTCCACTTTGACCATCAATCTACACGTAGTAGAAACAAATATTAATCTAGTTTTTAGTCACCATGACCCAAATATGAATGCCCAAACACTTGCACTTTTTGAGAAATAATCTCAAAACAAAAAGTTAACGTTAAGCCAAATGCAAAATTCAGCACCAAACAAGTTAATAAACCACGAAATATAGGTCATATTCAGCATCAATGTAATGTATGGTCTAAGTTGTAACTATGATCCAAGTATGATGCCCTAGCATTTGTACTTTTGGAGATATAAACTGAAACCGAGAACTAAACGTTGCAGCTTAATCCAGCCTCAAAGTCATTGGACCACAAAATAAAGATCATATTCAGCATCTGCAGTATACATTTTGATGCACAGCCTTAGATGTAACTATGATCAAAGTATGAATGCCCTAGCACTTGTACTTTTGGGAAATAGACTGAAAACAAAAACTTAATATTGGAGCTAAATCTAAATGTTCACCCCGCTGCCAGAAAAGCAACACCTTAATCTCGCTTTCACTCCTTCGCCGCGGAGAGACAAAAACTATTTGTTCATTGTTTTCTCTGATTCGTTTTTAAGAAGTTAGTTTGTCTTTCATTTCTTTCATTCTGGTGACATGTATACAACTTTAAGTATTATTTCATTAAATATGGACTTACCTCCTGGTATGAGACACAGTAAACCGCCAATGAAGAACACAAGACTATGCCATCCTGTGAAGTAAAAGGGACATGAAAATTTGTCAACTGTCGTTTTTTAATACAGTAAAGTGTCACTTATAATCTTAATCAATCAGTCTCAATTTTTTTCTGTTGAATTTCATTTTAGGATCAAATTGTACCAGGATTTCAATGATCTCAAGTAAAAAGTTATACCTATAAATAATATATTTGGAACTTAAGATACAATGTCATACATCCAAACAAATTATCTTAATACAATTATTAAGTTCAAATTGATTCCTTAATTCAGTGATTTCTAATGTGCATTCTAGTACATGTATGCTTACCCCTGCCAGGTGATATTGATATTGCAACCCCTGTCATTATCAAGGCTAAAAGCAAATTAAAAAACATCAAGTTAAGTAAACTGTTAAACTATTCAGTATGTCAATTAGTAGCTTTTTAAATCATTTTCCTACAAAGAAAATTTTACACTAAGCTACCAGACAATGGTACAATCATAATAGCTTATGGGTAACCCTTTGTTAAAACCACTAACCATTAACCACATGTTCATATGATCAAGCTTATGAACATATAACTATTATAAACTAGAAACTTACACTACCATTACTTCTTTCTCATTAACTTGCATGTACTTGATTATTTGATACCAGGTATTTGCAATTTTCTATGACTTTTTTTCTATTTTTTTAAGTACATAACATTTTGTTGATTGAAATATCATGCAATCTAAGTATATTATACACATGTCTTTTTTACATACTTTTTTATTTAAGGATAGGGAATATAGTCATTAAGGGTGAATGCTTCTGGGAATGAAAATTTTACAGATTGGCTGATTTTCATTTTATAAGTCAATTGATAAAAATGATTTTAATTCATGCAAAAATAAGGATAGGTCAATGATCTCATTTTTGAGATATAAGTGTTTTATATTTTGGCGGGAAAAGAACACCTCTAGGTTTTTCATAAGTAATATATGGAGAAAAAAACCCAACAGATTTTTAGGGGCCAGAAATAACAGGAAATGAGTCTTTCAAATTTTTAAATATTTTGGTAGATTGAAATATAAGGTGTATATTTTAATAATACTATCAGAAATATAGGGATCAGTGGGCAAACAAATTCTAATGTATTATTATGGAAAATGCCAGAGGAGTTACAAAACAAGAGGCCCATTGGGCCTTACCGTCCATCTGGTTGAAATACCGTAGGCCTATTAAAGTAAATATTTGGCATTTGAATACTTTTGACAACAGGGTCATGCCTTCAACAACTTATTTCTCCAAGCTCTAAAATTAAATTTATACCAAACCATTAAGCACTATGCCTTCTAGTTTATTAAAGAAGATTTTTGAAATTTTGTTAAATTTTTCCCCATTTTGGGCCCTAAAGTGACGCCCCCTGGGAACCAAGACCCTTCATTTGAACAAATCTGAACTCCCTTCCCCAAGAGATGACTTCTACCAAGTTTGGATGAAATTTGTCCAATGCCAGTAGTTAACTATTTGCTAGTGTTGAACTTTGACCCCAAACCGTGTAACCTATTTGTGACCCAAGGGTCAAGCTTTAAATTAACTTGGTTCTCTATGCCCTCAAGCTACTACAGACCAAAATATTAAGCTCTAGGTCTTCTTGTTTATTAGAAGAAGATTTTGTCAAATGTCCCTCCTTTCGGCCCCTAAAGTGGCGCCCCTGGCCCTGGGGCCCCAGTCCCTCCATTTTAACAAGTCTGAATCCCCTGCCCCCAGGGATGACTTCTACCAAGTTTGGAAGAAATTAGTCCAGTAGTTTTGGACAAGAAGTCAAAAATGTGAATAGTTAACATAATAATAATTATTTGCTATAGTGTTGAACTTTGACCCCAAAACGTGTAACCTATTTTTGACCCCAGGGTCACGCCTTGAACAAACT
>JAUMGZ010237942.1:0-10764 GCA_032359645.1 Pododesmus macrochisma | reverse complement strand
TACGTCTACGTCTACGTTTACGACCTTTGATAAAACTGACGTTACGTGCACGTAACAAAAATCGTAACTCAACTTACGTCTACGTTTACGTCTACGTTTACGTGTAAGTTTACGACCTTTAGTAAAACTGGGTCCAGGGACTTCATTTGTACAATCTTGACTCCCCTTCCCCTTAGGATGCTTCCTGCCAAATTTCGTTGAAATCTGCCTAATAGTCTCAGAGAAGATGTCGTTTAAAGACAAACTGTAAAATTTACCACTTTAGGCCCCGCCCACCTACCCCCATGGGGTCAAGGACTTCATTTGTACAATTTGAATCCTCATCCCCTAAGGATGCTTCCTACTAAATTAAGTTGAAATCTGCTCAAAAGTTTCAGGGGAGATGGCATTTAAAGGCTCATTCACCGGTTTAACCACACCGTCTGGTTTTGCTCTTATTCGTTCCGCATAGATTACTAGTTTTGATGATTGTTATGATGTCAATTCATGTCCTAACATCCTGGTGCTGATTGTTTTATACATCTATTGCTTGTGTGTCAGTGTCTGTCGTTCTGTTAAATATGCTCATGCTCACACTCATTTTTTAGGGTTTTTTGTATTAGAAAGTGTGATGGTAAATTGAACAAATCTTTGTTAGATTCGTATATGTTGTCTTGACTGGTGATCTATTCCTTCGAATATATTCAACATTTCTTATTTTTTCAGAATGTAGTTTTGACAAATTCGGGGAAAATTGTGAAAGCAAATGTGTCTGCCTAAAAGATGGCTGTAATTCAGTGACCGGTGAGTGCGTCACTCCTGGTTGTAAAAAAGGGTGGAGTGGAATGTCATGCTCTAAAGGTATAACACATACAAAAATGAGTAGCACGCGAATATAGACAGATTATTAAAGTGAACAAGATTTATTTACATTTGCTATCTCTATTCCTTTCGTTTCCCGTTCCTGTCGCCACTTCTCTTCCTGTCCTATATTTTTGGTTTTTTCTTCTTTGGTCTTTTGTCACAATATCGGTTTAAGATTCTGGACGTGACGTTAAACCCTGTTTTAACAAACAAACAAACATTTCAGTAATTGACAACGAGAGTAATCAACAATTTAAACGATCATCGAGGTAAATATGCACAATAAAAGTAAATTACGCTTGAATAACTATATACTTTTTATGATTGGAGTTAATGGTTTTTAAAAGCAAATACGTTTGTTAGCGCCAACAAATGTTTTCGCGAGTTTTCCTAACACTATAATCTTTCTCCAATTTTTTTTACCTTTATCGAATTGGTAAATATTAGGTATTTGTTGGGCATTTCGAACTGCAAATTGTTATTCTAAACGAAAGGAGAAAACTCTGTTTAAAGACGGTAAAAAGTCACAATGTGTAAAAAGACTTTATCTAAAGAGTAAAAATAGAAAAACTAAGACGATATTCAAAAGACGTACATAGACAAGGGAAAATAAAGGGAAAACATTGGACGCACACAGACAAGAATAATAAAAATACAATTATTAACTAAACAAGGAAACGTCACGAACTTGTATCAAAAACTAGAATCAGAGCCCGGTGTCCGCGAAAGGAGTAAGAGTTTTACTTCTTCAATTTACACATATGTCACCTGCCGTTATGTTTCATTGTGTTGCAAAAATATAATGATGGATTTTATTTCGGTCAATCTATTTTTATAAGTTTTTCATAAGAAATGTGTTTTTACATATATCTACTAATTATAATCATCCGTGTAAGTCTCATTTTCAGAAGTATGACTAATATAAGGGATATATAACTAAGCCTTAATACATAATGAAGCCTTCATACTGGTGGTGACTTTTTGATTGATCTATTGTTTGTCAATATCCTTCGTTATGTTGCTCATTCGAAATTCATGTATTTCTCCACTTAATCAACGGAATATTTTTAGAAAATTTAGAAAATATTTATTACATAACTATATATCTACTAATCGGTGTATCACTTGGTGCCATCGGTTTAAGTTAATTGAAAGTCGTATTTTAAGTTTCTGCTTGGTTTATTTGTTTTTGAGCATAAGCTCGGACTAAACGTTTCCTAAACCATAAAGAAGATACCCCAGATCATCAGCAAATATCCAAGCAAGACAAGTGTGGCAATTAAAAATGAACAATAATTATATTAGTGTTCAATGGGGTCAGGAACACAATGAAGAGGTTTGACTCATTCAAATATAATTGTTTCTTGAAAGGTTAAGTCAAATGGAATGCAGAAGTAAAATGCTACATAGACACAATTGTACTCGGGGCTAAACTACTACGATGGACAAGAACATATATATGTTAATTAAATAATAGAAATTTGCAAACAAACAAACCCCGAATTAATATATAATCTACAAATGACGTTAAGAGTCTGTTTAATTTAATTGGCCGGTAAAAAAAAAAATATATATATATATATTAGTGTTTACGGTACATGATTCACCTTCTAAAAGCAACGGATTGTTCTTACATTCGTTGCAATCGTTGATTTTACACTATTAAATATAATCATACTTGTCTTTATATAATTTTACCGAGTGCTACTCTTAGTGTCTGATTAAAGTTATTTTGTATTTTATATATATTAACGTTGTATTTCTTTCTTGTTACATGACAAGAATGTGACTACCGTCGGTTTGGCTTTGACTGTGCATATGAGTGCCATTGTAATCAAGGTGGATGTGACAGTGTTGAAGGGGTCTGTATGATCGACGGATGTCAAAGAGGCTGGACAGGACCCTCGTGTGATGTAACTGAAAGTAAGTATACTCGAACATAGTCTACTCTCTTTATATGTTTTCAGCGTCCCATAACATAAAAGAGATCTGATTTATGAAAACATAGTTTTCGGGATGTTTAGTAGCCGTGTAGGTTAGGTCGCTGGAATGTGATGGTCAGGCGGTATTATCGATGTCATGGCCGGGGATTCGAGAGTCTCAGTCGGGGCATGTGTATCATTTTTCTTATCTGCTTTGCTTACTGTTGCTACTTCTGTTCCTTTCCTGTCAATGGTGACCCCCTTTACTCTTTTATCACGATATTTGTTGACCGTTTTTACGGTAAAATATAACTTTTATCTTTTTTACTATGAAAAGGGGTCGATATAAACTTAAATGACACGGAATTATCGCGACGGGTGACACATGGTTAGCAGGAAAAGCTTACTCAATCGCTAGCACATGGTTTGGCTTCTAGTTTTTTAATACAAGTCGTGATGTTTCCTTTTTAGCTTACCTGGGCCCGTCATAACTCGTCCATCGTCGTCGTCGGCATAAACTTTTCATATTTTCGACTTAGTCTCCAAAACATCTGGCCAATTTCACCCAAACGTGGTAGACAGTGTCCCCAGGGAAAGGGAATTTAGATTTTGTTAAAATAAAGTGGTCGCCCCAAGGGGGCGCTACTAGGGAGCTTAAAGGGGGAATTCTTGACAAAACTTCTAATAATAAACTAGAACACCTAGATCTTAATGCTTTGATTTATAGTTACTTTAAGGCACGGAGAACCAAGTTTGTTCAAGGCGTGACCCTTGGGTCAAAAATAGATCTGAAACGTGCCTTCGATAACTATGATATTTATAAGAGGAAGGAGCCAACACTCGTGTGTAAATTACCCCGTTGCGAAACACAGATCTGGCTCAAAAGTGCTGTCAATAATGGACAGGAAAGTATGAATCCTCACAAAAAGGAGGTTCAGGTTTGTTTAAATGATTGATCTCAGTCACCAGAGGGAAGCACTTGTGTGGCAGTTTGTTCAAGGTCCTGACCCAGCGGTCACAATTATGTTATACTATTTAAATGCATGCTATTATTATACTTAAAAAAAAATAAACTTTAACTGTAATACAAGAAGAAATAGGATCAACAGAATAAAAGTTCTTGACAAACAACAATACTTTCTTCAAAAAGTCACTACTTGCATTAACTAGCTATAGCAAAGTGAGACGAGCTGAGTGGTTTAAAAATGACATCAATTGAATTAATGTGACAAACCTCGATCTTGACACAAAATCATGCTCCAATAGATTGCCACGAATGATGCCGGATCGTAACCGTGGCTAATTTGGAGTCCGATCCGTGAATGCATTAATCTCTTATTCGTAACATTTGTACTTGCCTATCCTTAAAGCCCCAATCACACTGTCACGGTTTATCCCGGATGCCCCCGGTTCTATATACCGGGGCACTCTGTAGCCATCTTTCCATTTTTGGCGTGAAAACAGAAGGTAGTCCTAGGGTGCTGGTACGATTTGCCACGGTATCAAGATGTCAATTATATTGCACTGCGACAGGTGCCGGTTACACTATAGATACCAATATGGATCACCATGGTACAACCAGATACTATTACGGTATCGCCACGGATTGTCAAGGAGTGACTACGGTTTTTACCGGTTTACCAAGTTTATGCTACGGTCGTCAAAGGTGGCGCTACGGCTCGTCTTGTGACGGTCCACTCAAGCAAGCCCCGGTCACACTGTCACGGTATATACCCCCGGTGAGCTACGGTGGTGCAACCTTGGATGTCTGTAGCAGGTCGGCATTGAAGCCTGGGTCATCTTTGTCAATCAATCAGTCTGTCTGTCTTTGATAATATATATATTTTTATTAATATATTTATAAAACAAGTAGTATGCACGGTATTAAAAGGGCGGGGGAGTTTACTCCTCGTCGACCAATATTTACCGCTCTGATTTATTGTTAATTTAACTACTTCTATTCCTCTCCTGTTAATGGCTTTTCTCCTTTTCTCTTTTGTCACAATAACTTGTGAATTTTTTTTTTATGGTGACTCTTGACTTTTACAAGTGGATAAGGTTACCATACACCGGAATGACACGGAGGCATCAAGGCGGGTGACACATGTGTAGCAGGAAACGCTTACCATATCGTGAGCACCTGGTTTCGCTTCTATTTTTTAATAGAAGTTCGTGATGTTTCCTTTTTTAATAAATAAATGTATATTTGGTTCATTTTTCTGTGTTGGTTTTTCGATTTATTATTTTAGTGAAATCGTAGTGTCAACTTGGTATATCGTAGCAGCACTCTAGAAACACCATAGACTGCTGTCTTCGTGCCAAAATTGGAGAGAATTGTGACACCTTAGTACTGCTGTGGGTCACCCTAGTGCCACCGTGACTCCAGAACGCTACGACTATGGGTGGTCACGGAAGCTTACACGGCGGTCCTAATGTGATGCCCGGTGGTACTACGTTGCCATTACGATTTCAAAGTACTGTTGCTACACTACGGATAATCCCGGAGGTTTTAAACATTTTAAAACTACAGTAGAGAGTCACGTTTCACCAAGGATCGACACGGATCACCCCGGTATTAATGCCGACTGATAACGGACACCCAGCGTTGCCCCCAGTTTGCATAACCGTAGCTCACCGGGTCTATATACGGGCACAGTGTGACAGGGGCTTTACATTTGCATGGTTAAACACCGATAGTCTGCAGTATATTCTAACACTTGTAGTCGTTAATGCATGCCCCGTCACATATTTACGGATCGGACGCCGGATAAGCCACGGATATGATCATTCGTGGAAATCTGTAGTGGTTCGTAGCTGTCCGTATTATATCCTGGGTCAATCTTAGTAGTACTTGTATATCCGTGACAATTTCTAGCATGTTCAAAAATTCCCCACGGATCAGACAGCCGTAGTAAATCCTTACTGATCCGTATTAGAACGTACTTATCCATTGTAGTCCGTAATAAGCCGTGGCACTCCGTGATAGTCCGTACTTATCCGTGCCAGACCGTTCTATTTCGTGCTAACCGTACTAAAATCGTAGCGAACCGTTGGTAATCCGCATTGCATACGCCGTACTGAACCGTAGCAATTCATATCACTCCGCGTTGTCAACTCTAAGCAAGGCCAGGTAAGTAAACCAACGTGCTGAAATAGCGCGATAGTCTCAATAGTTTCAGACAGCAACCTGCTTTTGAAAGCAATATTATGAACTGCAGTTGATCTTAACATCTTGAAAAATTGATTTAGATCTTTATTGATAGTGTCAAAAGAAAAATTCAACGCAATATGAAAAACGTCGGGACAAAAATGTCACAAAAGGCGTTACGCAAATGAACACGGATTAGTAGTCTTCCAAGATAACTGACATTAAATACTAAAATACATTTACATGTAATTTCACGCGCGCAACGTGCTACATTGTTTGCAGGATTGCATGAAATCAATTGCGCTACATCTTTAAAACTTTCGACTACAATGGCGCTATAAAAAATCCTGGAAAGAACACTGGCGTTGTTATATATACATAATAAAGTCTGTATTTATAACAAATTTAGCTACGAGTCAGACCTTGGACTGTTTTTATAATCCCGTCGATAAGGCGGACAGATATTGGCGTGGTCATGTCAGTTCGTCCGTTCATCCGTCCATCCGTCCGTTTGTCAGCATTAAGTTTGTCCGAAGCTTTTTGACAAAAACACTGCATATATTTTGATGATACGTCATACAATTGTTCCTTGCATCAAGTTCTAGAGACATATTAAATTTTACGGTCAACAAGGTCAATGTTACTTTTTTAAGAAACATTTTGTAGAAAAATGTTCCTGCAGCTTTCCGAGTAAAGTACAAAACAGATTTTGATAAAACTCAATTGTTCCTTTCATCAAGTTCTAGACACCAGTTGAATTTAAAGGTCATTAAGGTAACTGTTACTATTTTTTGAAATATTTTTCTCTGTGCTAGATACCTTTTCGCTGTAGGGAGGTTTGCGCGTCTCGATGATCTGGAAAGCTATGCTGGCGGGAACTTCTGTTTCAGGTAGGGTCATCCAAGTCAGACAGGTTGAAGGGTAGATGCCAGACAAAGATCTGCACTTCCTTCGGAGTGGACACTTAGCTGGCGGTCCCGTGTACAGGGATTTTTACCCCCTTCGCACGATAAAGATCCCAAAGTAAAGTTCTATATAAGAGTAGGCGGAAACGCCGTTGTATGGGCTCATCCTTCTTTCTGAACTACGTGTATCTCTATTCCTTTCGTTTCCCGTTAATGTCGCTGCTTCCCTTCCTGTCTATCTTTGGTTTTTCTCCTTTTGGTCTTTTGTCACAATATCAGTGAAAGATTCTGGACGTGACGTTAAGCCCTAACTAAACATTGAACACTATTGAAATATTCTGGATAAAAATCTTGTCTGCAGCTAAAGTGTAAAGTGCTGTATAAATTTTGTTGATACTTCACTCAATTAATCCTTGCATCAAGTTCTAGACCAATCAAACTTGAAAGTCATCAAGGTCACCGTTGATATTTATAATCCCCGCTCCAGCGAACTGGGTGGTATATAGGGTTTGCTTTGTCAATGCATCCAAACAGTTTCCAGAGCATATCCTCCATGTTTTTTCACCTATTATAATGAAACTTTGTATGAGGGTACTTGTGTGGAGGGGTTGTCGCGTATCATAAGTAGGTCACTGTGAACTCTACATTGACCTTTAACCTATATTATTTTTTGGAACTCTACCTTGACCGTTAACCTATATTATTGAATATTGGTTTTCAGCCAATCTGGACCAAAGTCCAAGATGGACTTTTCTCATACAAATCCCGTCCGTCGTAAACTTTTCACATTTTCGAATTCTCTTAAACCACACAATTCATCCAAATTTGGTAGGAAGGGGATTCAGATTTGTTCAAATAAAGGGCCTTGGCCCCCAAGGGGCATCAGTAAGGGGCCAAAAGGGGGATTTTTTGTCAAAATCTTCTTTTTCCAATAAACAAGAAGACCTAGAAATTAATGAAGAAGTTTTTTAAGGCGTGAATCTTGGATTTTTGAAAATAGGTTACGCGTTTTAGGGTAAAAGTTTAACACTATAACAAATAGTTAACTATTCACATTGTTGACTTCTTGTAAAAACTACTAGACTCATTTTATCCAAACTTTGTAGAAGTTATCCTTGGGGGAAGGGAATTCAGATTTGTTCACATGAAGAAGGTCGGGCCCCAGGGGTGCCACTTTTGGCAAAAAGGGGGAAAATTTGATAAAATTTCAAAAAATCTTCTAATAAACTAGAAAGCCCAGAGCTTAATGTGTCGGTATATACTAACTTAAAGGTATGGAGAACCACGTTTGTTCAACGCTTGACCCTGGGGTCAAAACTAAGTTACGCGTTTTTGGGTCAAAGTTCAACACAAAAGCAAATAGTTAACTATTCATATTTTTGACTTCTTGTCGAAAACGATTGAACTAATTTCATCCAAACTTGGTTGAAGTCATCCCGGTGGAAGGGAATTAAGATTTGTTCACATGGTGAAGCTCGGCCCCAGGGAGGGCGTCACTTTGGGGGCCGAAAGGGGGAAAATAAGACAACATCTCAAAAATCGTCTTCTAATGAACTAGAACGCTTAGAACTTAATTCGTCAGTATATGGTACCTTTAAGGCATGGAGAACCAAGTTTGTTCAAGGCTTGACCCTTGGGTCAAACCTAGGTTATGAGTTTTGGGGTCAAAGTTCAACACTATAGCAAATAGTTAACTAACTATTCACATTTTGACTGCTTTTGAACATTATTGGACCAATTTTATCTAAACTTTGTATAAGTCATTCCTACGGGAAGGGCATTCAAATTGGTTCCAATGAAGGGGTTCGAGCCTAAGGGGGCGTCACTTTTAGGACCGAAAGGGGGATAATTTGACAAAATTTCAAAAATCTTCTAATAAACTAGAACGCTTAAAACTTAATGCGTCAACATATGGTTACTTTAAGGCATGAAGAACCAAGTTTGGACAAGGCTTGACCCTGGGGTTAAAACTAGGTTACGCGTTTTGGGGTCAAAGTTCAACACTATAGCAAATGGTTAACTATTCACATTTTTGACTTCTTGTCAAAAACGATTGGACCAATTTCATCCAAATTTGGTTGAAGTCATCCCGGGGGAAGGGATTAAGATTTGTTCTCATGGTGAAGCTCGGGCCCCAGGGGTTGTCACTTTGGGAGCCGAAAGGGGGAAAATTTGACAAAATTTCAAAAATCTTCTTCTAAAAACTAGTACGCTTAAAACTTAATGCGTCGGTATATAGTAACTTCAAGGCATGAAGAACCAAGTTTGTTCAAGGCTTGACCCTGAGGTCAAAACTAGGTTACGCGTTTTCGGGTCAAATTTCAACACTATAGCAAATGGTTAACTATTCACATTTTTGACTTCTTGTCAAAAACGATTGGACTAATTTCATTCAAACTTGGCAGAAGTTATCCCTAGGTTGAGGGCATTGAGATTTGTTCAAATGAAGGGGCTCGGGCCTAAGGGGGCGTAACTTTAGGGACCAAAATAATGAAAAAAAGACAATATTTCAAAAATCTTCTAATTAACTAGAAACTATAGAGACTAATGTTTTGGTACATGTATGTAGTAAGTTTAGGGCATTGAGAACCAAGTTTTTTTAAAACCTGAATTTTCGGTCAAAAATAGGTTACGCGTTATGGGGTCAAAGTTTAACTCTATAACAAATAGTTAACTATTCACATTGTTGACTTCTTGTCCAAAACTGCTGGACTCAATTCATCAAAACTTTGTAGAGTCATCCTTGGGGGAAGGGAATTCAGATTTGTTCACACGAAGAAGCTCGGGCCCGAGGGGGTGCCACTTTTGGGGACCGAAAGGGGGAAAATTTGACAAAATTTCAAAATCTTTTTCTAATAAACTAGAAGGCCAAGAGCTTAATGTGTCGGTATGTTGTAACTTTAAGGCATGGATAACTTAGTTTGTTCAAGGCTTGACCCTGGGGTCAAAACTAGGTTACGCGTTTTGGGGTCAAAGTTAAACACTTTAGCAATTAGTTGACTATTCACATTTTTGACCTCTTGTCGAAAACTATTTGACCAATTTCATGCAAACATGGAAGAAGTCATCCCGGTGGAAGGGAATTCAGATTTGTTAACATGAAGAAGCTCAAGCCTCAGGGGCGTCCATTTGGAGGCTGAAAGGGGGAAAAGTTGACAAAAATTTAAAAATCTTCTAATGAACTAGAAAGCCTAGAGCTTAACGTTTTTGTATGTAGTAACTTTAAGGCATATAGAACCAAGTTTGTTCAAAGCTTGACTTTGGGGTCAAAACTAGATTATGCGTTTTGGGTTCAACGTTCAACACTATAGCAATTAGTTAACTATTCACATTTCATCCCGGGGAAGGGAATTCAGATTTGTTCACTTGAAGAAGCTCGGGCTTCAGGGGGCGTCACTTTGGAGGCCGAAAGGGGGGAAATTTGACAAAAGTTTCAAAAATCTTCTTCTAATAAACTAAAAAGCCTAGAGCTTAATGTTTTTGTATGTAGTAACTTTCAGGCATGTAGAACCAAGTTTGTTCAAGGCGTGACCAAAGGGTCAAAACTAGATTACGCATTTTTGAGTCAAAGTTCAACACTATATTTTAAAGCAGATATGTTTACCATACACATTTTAGACTTCTTTTCCAAAACTACTGGACTAATAGAAGGGGGTTCAGATTTGTTCAAATTATGGGACAATTGGTTCTCATATCATCTACAGTCATCATAACAGATGTTTCGTCACCTAAATCTTGTGCAATTATCAAATCTCAAAAACATATCAAATCTTACCATATCGCGAGCACTTGGTTTCGCTTCTAGTTTTTTTTTAAAAAAAAGTTCGTGATGTTTCCATTTTTTGTTAATAAATGTATATTTGGTTCAATTTTCTGTGTGCGTCCAACGTTTTCTTATTGTTTGCCAATGTTCATGGACTTACGGCCTAGAATATCGTCTTGGTTT
>JAUMGZ010237931.1:0-10764 GCA_032359645.1 Pododesmus macrochisma | reverse complement strand
CAATAGAGTCATTAACGGACTCATAGACAATAGAGTCATTAACAGACTCACAGACAATAGAGTCATTAACAGACTCATAGACAATAGAGTCATTAACGGACTCATAGACAATAGAGTCATTAACGGACTCATAGACAATAGAGTCATTAACAGACTCACAGACAATAGATTCATTAACGGACTCACAGACAATAGAGTCATTAACAGACTCATAGACAATAGAGTCATTAACAGACTCATAGACAATAGAGTCATTAACGGACTCACAGAAAATAGAGTCATTAACGGACTCGTAGACAATAGAGTCATTAACAGACTCTCAGACAATAGAGTCATTAACAGACTCACAGACAATAGAGTCATAAACGGACTCACAGACAATAGAGTCATTAACGGACTCGTAGACAATAGAGTCATTAACAGGCTCGTAGACAATAGAGTCATTAACAGGCTCGTAGACAATAGAGTCATTAACAGACTCATAGACAATAGAGTCATTAACAGACTCATAAACAATAGAGTCATTAACGGACTCATAGACAGTAGAGTCATTAACGGACTCATAGACAATAGAGTCATTAACAGACTCGTAGACAATAGAGTCATTAACGGACTCACAGACAATAGAGTAATTAACAGACTCACAGACAATAGAGTCATAAACAGACTCATAGACAATAGAGTCATGTATGACCAATCAAAAGGAAACGGATGTTTTGGTAGAAATGATAAGTTCAATTATATAAGAAAAGCATAATACAAACAAGGAAAAAGTTAAAGATACATACACACCAAGGAATAGTAAATATGCCTTTGTTTTTAATTTCCTTTCAAAATGGTTATTTTTACTAAGCATGAAAAGTTAAAACCTTTCGTTAATTAAACCTGAAGCTCGTGTATCTTCACAAAGTTACCAAATTTAAAAAATAATCAAAATTTATAATTCGGGGCGAATTATAAATGACTGACAGGCGTTGATTTTGGACAACACCCGAACAACTTCTTCCCATGAGTATTGCTGGTGTTTCGTTATCATTCACTGATATAGGATACGATGTTACCTGTGCACGAGAAACAGTGAATTTTGTCATGGCTAATATGCGTTGCATGAGAATAACGTGACTTTTAACGGGTATTGATGTTATTTTAAACTACACCACTGCCCAGCCTTACTACGCATACTAATGAGAGATACTGGCCAATCAGGACGGGGGTCTTCGTGAATTCTTCAATATTTCGTTGGCTTGAACCCTGGTATCTAACTAATAAATCGTTTTATTGAAGTAATTGCTTTCATAGTACCGGAGTGTGTATGCCACTGTAATTACTCTAATCTACGTGAATCCAGTATATGTATATGTATACCGGGATCTTAAATGATTAATGTTACATGGAAGATCAAATTGAATGTTATAAAAGAGAAAATGGAAGGACAAACCATTCTCTTGAATTCAACAAAGTTTTATCAAATTTAAATCGTTGTCCCCCGATTCAATACAAATGGAGGAATTGTGTTTGTCTACGTGTGCGTCGTAGGAGCCTGTCTTATATATTTAGTTTCAAATTCCCTAACTTATCACAACTCTATTAATATCATTCGTCAACATTTACTAAAGTAAACGCCCTTTAACTCTCAAAAATAATATACTAACGACCACAGCAAAGTGTCGTGACACCCCCATTCCCGAACTCCAGATCCAGATATTATATTTATTGGTGGCCCGTTCCAAATTGCAAATTTGTATTGAGCATCCATCATGCATATTACAAAATTGCACTTTATCACTTCAGCATCACATCATGAAGATTGTTAAGTGTTTGTATCCGTTTTAATCACGCTACTCTGATCACTCAGCGTAAATAATACTCGTTATCACTTATCATCCAACACTGTCAATGGTATTGCCATACTCCCCACACAATTTTTTTCCTGAGGATTCGAAGCTGTGATAGAATAAAACTCTGGTCCGTCAATTTAGGCATATGGACGTATTAATAACTCCGCAGATGGTACATTTCCTACAAATTCATCAACCTTATGCAAAAACATTTAAAAAGGAACAGTTTAAAACTGAATGATCTGAGTTAAACAAATTTGATTCCATCAGTACATAGAGGGTTGACACAAGTCCGAGTTCAGCACATGATAAACCAACCTTAAAATTCATAAACATCCCCCTAATAACAAGGTACATATATTCACTATGTCTAGAATAGCTGTGCAAAGTTTCAAATATATCCACCCAAACCTCTATGAAGAAATTCAGAACAATGAAAGATGGACATTTTCACAAATTCATAAACCAGAGAGGTGTCGGTCTTTTGCAAGATTACTTTCCCTTGTTAACACATATTCCTGTGTGAAATTGCTTTTTATTTTGACTTCTTTCTTGTAGGCATTGAGTGCGTGCATGTCTTGTCCTTTGTTGAGTGCTCAGGGAAAGATACTCACAAACAATGGCAAGGGAGCATAGGTCTCGGTAGTGTTACTATGGACACCCTCATCTAAAACACTTTGTCTGTACACACGAAATCAACCGCCATGCCTGTTCACGAGAACGCAAAATATGTTGAATTCTACGGGAGAAACGTTGAAACGAAGGAAGTTTTAAGACGAAACGAGTGTTGAATTAGAGCTTTGTGAGCAAAGAGCTGCAAAATTATGCATGTCGAACAGCAAGCAGGTCCGGTCAAACTGTGTTAGGTTCAAGCGATATATGAAAAACTGACGATATGGAGATATGTGAATGTAATATTTATAGCTCTGTCAATATGTGACGTTCAGACATTTGATGTGAAGTTCGGTCATCTTCAACATTTTGAGGCTATGTAAAGTCATTTAAATTTACAATTTTTTTTTTATAAAGTTCGTATGGTGTGACCTGTGTCATATATTGAGTAATAGACCACATCGCTTCCCGTGATTTACAAATTTACGTGCATAAATAACCTAATTTACTGGAATGTAATAACTGTATGTATAAATATATATACAAAAATGCAATCTGGATCATGCCTCCGATAAATATATGATATTTATAAGAGGAAGGAACCAAAACTATGTGCGAGACAACCGCCCCGAACCCAAGATCTTGCTTGAAGCTGCTGTCATTAATGGACGCAAGAGAAGAATTAATTTTGAATAGACAAGACTTCAGCAAATCAAAGCTATACGGCCAAACGGTGGCATGATTCAGATTACATTTTTGTATTATTAAGCTTAATTTGTATATATTTGAACAGAGGTCGTAACTTTCTATTGAAGTGTCTGACAAAGAGATCCCTTCAATGATCCTTTATCCGAAACATTATAAATTAGACAAAATCGCTCATTTGTATTATGTTTTTATGTTGAAATAAGTTACGGATAGGTGAATTTATTCCATCGTGATTCCACTAATCTTGTTAGTCCATCGTCCGTCATAAACTTTTCACATTATCGACTTCTTCTTCTAAACCACTGCACCAATTATATCCAAACTTGGTAGGAAGTATCCCTAGGGGAAAGGGAATTCAGATTTGTTCAAATGACGTGGCTGGGACCCAAGGGGCACTACTTGGGGGCAAGAATGGATAAAATTTGACACAACTTCAAAAATTTCCTCTTATAAACTAGAAAGCCTAGAACTTAATGTTTTGGTATGTAGTAACTTTAAGGCGATGAGAACACAGTTTGTTCAAGGTTTGACCCTGGGATCAAAGATGGGTTACGCGTTTTTGGGTCAAAGTTTAACACTATGGCAAATGTGTTAACTTTTAATATTTTCGACTTCTTGTCCACAACTACTTGACCAATTTCATCCAAAGTTGGTAAGATTTGTTAAGATGATTAGGTTTGGCTCCCAGGGGCGCCTTTTTGGGGGCCAAAATGGGAACAAATTTAACAAAATTTCAAAAATCTTCTACTGATAAACTAGATGGTCTAGAGCTTAATGCTTTGGTATGTAGTAACTTTAGAGCAAGTTGAACAAATTTTGTTCAATGCATGACCCTTGGGTCAAAAATAGGTTACGCGTTTTTTGGTTAAAGTAATATATATATAATATATAGCAAATATGTTCACTGTTCACATTTTCAACTTTTTGTCCTGAATCAAAGGACTTATTTCTTCCAAACTTGGCAGGAAATATCCCTAGGGGAAAATGATTCAGATTTGTTCGAATGAAGGGACTTGGCCCAAAGGGGGTTCAACAAGGGGGCCAAAAGGGGGTTATGAGATAAAATTCTAAAAATCTTCTTGAAGGCCGAGAGTCTAATGTGTTGGTATGTAGTTACTTTGGGGCATTGAGAACTATATTGGTCAAGGCGTGAACCATGGGTCAAAATTAGGTTACGTGTTTTTGGGTTCAAGTTCAACACTACGTCAAATATGTTAACTTTTCATATTTTCGACTTCTTGTCCAAAACTATTGAACCAATTTCACCCAGACTTGCTTGAAGGCATGCCTTTGGGAAAGGGGTTTAGATTTGTTCAAATGAAGGGTAATGGCCCTCCAGGGGGCGCTTTTGTCGGGGCCGAAGTGGGGGAAATTTAGCAAAATTTCAAAAATCTTATTAAACTTGAAGACCTAGTGCTTAATGCTTTGTTATGTAATAAAGTTAGGGCACGGAGAACCAAGTTTGTTTAAGGCAGTCCGTAGGGTCAAAAGTATTCAAATGCAAATATTTTGTTTTTGGCCTATTTCAACCAGATGGACGTTAAGGCCCGAAGGGTCTCTTGTTTTTACAACTTTTACAAGTTTTATACTTTATGTGGGGCATGCCTTTTGTGCATTAATAAATTCACTTTTAAAAACATGGTTTATTTTAAGAAATATAATATATTATAATTAACTCAGTGAACACCGAGTCAGTAAGCTGTGTTATGTGCTGATACCATTAAATCTTGTATTTGGCGTCAGTTTATAATTTTTCATGATTAAGATAATAATACTTATTGTTATTTGGATAATAATACTAATTGTTTTTTTTGAAAATAATACTAATTGTTAATAAGATAATAATACTAAATGTAATTTAGATAATAATACTAATTATTATTAAGATAATAATACTAATTGTTTATTAACATGACAGTATGAGATTTGTAATAAAGGAGGCGCAAAAATGAAGAGAATGTTTTTTTCCGTTACTAGCTTAAAATTGACCCATATCGTTTCATTTTGGAGTTACTGCGAAATTGGACGGGATCCTGTATAACAGCTACCCGTCCGTCAGTCCTTTCGTTTGTTCGTCCGTTCTTCCATTTCTTTTATTTCCTTGTAATAATTCCCTTCACTGAAGCCCGATTTCAGGTTAACTATGCTAAATGTTGTTACGTTGTTGTGACTTCTTGTCCCAATGATAAAGCATTGCCTTTGTTCATCATGAACATGTTTGAATTAATGTTTCTTTATATACGTACGCTAAACTTTGTTCCATAAGTGTGGCTTTATTTCCACATTATTATACATTGAACAAACTTGAATGCGTTAATCCTAAGGGTCGTACATATGAATTATCAAAGCTCCAAGTACAAGCCCTTTGGAATCAGCTATCATTTATTATATGTATGGAAAGTGCATACAAACAACAGATAGAGTCCGATTTACACGACTCAACTGTAAGTTTTAGTACTGAATAATGAAGAATCATACACAAATCGTTACCATCTTTATTTAGAAAAATCACAAGCATATAAAAAAGATAACAAATCACGAATTTTAATAACTATGAAATGTACAAATACCATGTTATAGTGCATTTTGAATAGTTGGTTTCTGTTAAATTTTATGACATGTGCGCAGTCAAACACACACATTAAATTTTTCAAATATATAGCACTGTGATATAATATAAAAATTCAGTCTGAAACATGCCTCCAATCAATATGATACTTATAAGTGGAAAGAGCCAATAACTGTCAAATTCATACAACATATTAAAGTAACATGAATTGTTATTATCATTGAAATGTAACAAACAATTGGCATCAGCTATGTAAACGACAGATGACGCAAGGGAACATTTCAAACAAATTTATGTTTACGTCAAATCAAAAATATTTGTGAAATGGTACGAGCATACGAACAAAACAACACCAACAAACTCCTGGCAAAATCGAGAAAAAATTCAACACTAAAAGAAATTGAAATTTGAACAATGCAAAAACACATCTCAACTAGTAAAATATGAAAAGCTACGTTAGACGTTACCAACGACAAAACCATAACGGTAGCGATTAAAACGTCCACTAGACTTTAGACTTCCCTCTTTTCTCACAAAGCACGACGGCATTGTTAACTGTAAACATTATTAAAAAAAATTAATATTACTCTGCATCACGCTGTTAAACATTTCAACAACTAATTGATGTTTGAATGGTGTATATAATTCTAAAACAGAACACTGGAATAAATATTTACAAATCATTTCAAAATCGAAAGTTACACAAAGATGATCACTATTAAAACAACAGAGAGCACAAGCCGAGATTATATAGACTGCATTTAAGTTATATGATAGGTAATCCACATGCAAACTGACAACTTTAGCGACAGGCATCAGTATCTTGCCTTTTCGATTTATAAACTTTGAATCCCATCAGTATTGTTATAATTCAAACTTGCAGACTGAAACACGCCACCAAAAATATCATATTTATAAGACAAAATAACCAATATTCTGTGCGAGAAACCCTCATCCTGAACTCCAAGTCTGGCTTGGAATGGACACTGAAGAGAAAATGAATTAATGATTTTGAAATAGACAATACCTCGATAAATCAAAGCTCTGAAGCCAAAAAGGAGTGGATGTAAAAATTACGATGGTATTGAGGGGCAGAAATCACATCCCAACAATATCATATACTAGTGTCGTCAAAAATTCAGATTATAGTGTATATTTTACATTCACGCGTTTTAAGCTTATGAAACCTAATAAAACTCAATTATAATTTAGATATACAGTCAAACCTGCCTTATAAGGCCACCACTTGTTAACAACCATCTGTCTTTAAAGGCCAGACTTGTTAGATGTAGATCCCTTCTCTACATATTTCAACTGAGTTGCACTGTATTACACGGTCACCGGTTCCTTTGAGTGGTCTTTAAAGGCAGGTTTGGCTGTAACTACTTTCTTCTTATCAGGTTAACTTTTACTCAAGTTGTATCTTTATTCCACTAAATGGTATCATTGCCCTGTAAACCTAAGGGTACAATCTGTGCACCGTAAAGCTTTTTTCATTTTCATTTTATTTGTCCATGGACTTAGGGATTTTGAATATTGTCTCAGTATAAAAGATTGGTTGCTTATTTCCTGTAAAACTTTCAGAACATACTATTCATTGTCTGTTGTTTTAGGAGTGACCTTAACCTTCTTACAACTGCCATTTCGTAGAAATTTCAGGAAATTGGAAATGTCAATCAGCAAAAATAGAAATGGAACTACACACAACATAATAACACCAACTGTTCCAAAATATACAGGAGACGGTCTGGCATCCTTTGCACTAAAGAGAGTCCGGTTGTATGATGTGGTCTGTTTTCTTGGCGCCACGAGTATCTCTTTGATTTCAGAAAACCAATCTGCAAAAGCTAAAAGACATAGCAGTGTACGAATATGTTACCAAGATAGATCTTGATAAAAGACATATTAATCAAAACCAGCAAATTAACTTCAGGAAGGATAATATCTGAATTGGAGGGATAAATGACCAAAGGAAATGATAACAAACATCAGATGACGATGAAAGCGTACCCAAAATCACAAAAAAACATAAAAGATAAACCGTTTAAGCATTAACTCAGCAAGTGCACAGCACAGGAGAGGCAAAACAAATATGAAACAAAGTATAAAAGATTCCCCTTATGTATTTTGAGGCATATTGTATTCCTCGGAACAACCACCCGTCATATTGAGTAATTGTAGTTTTGATGTATGAAATATTTAGGAGTATATTATCTTGGAAAATAAATGTTTAGGGTTGTCAAAGTGACTGATTGTTAACGATAACCCACAAAACTCAATCAAATTAGAAGTTAAAATAAACAAAACATCACGTTACTAATTTATTTAAACAAGTAGTTACTAAGATAGGCAGGTTTAGCTGTTCAGTTTAATGTTATATAACGACTTTTAAAATGTTTTGACGGAACAAGTTAACAAAATGGAAATTTGGAATGTTAATATATTATAAAATACTTGGAATAATGTAACAACACATCACATTAACCTAAAGTAGATTCCATGGGTATTTACAATATCGTACCTGTGCAGTTAAGAGGCTGTCCTGACCATATCCCGGTTCCGGAGTCATCCTCCTCGCAGTGCCTAGTCATGTTACCGTTAAACAGCACATGTCCTTCATTACATGTGTATTCAAGGGAATCCGTGTAGTACCTGTTAGTAAAGGAAATCTTCACGGAAGTGATGTTTACTTCGTCATAGGGATCTGGACATTGAGTTGCTACAAATAAAACGAAAAGTATACAGTTCCTTTTAAGACAGGAATAAATATCCACAATGGCAGGCTTTGAAGTAGGAACATTCGGTATATACAAGACAACATAGTTTTCATTGCCAAATGTCCAAGATAAAATAGGTATTTTTTTGTTTTTACAAAACTTGAACAATCTGCTTGTTTGACATGTTTTGACCTCTACTCTTCATCTTGCCTGACTTGAGCTTATCGCTCATACAATAAAAGGTCTAATGCACATGTTTGCAATATGTACATTATGTGTATCGCCATAAGGTACATTTTGATCAAGTGTCTTCAAAAGCAATCACACGTGACAATAGTCACAAGATGGTCAAAAATATTTGAAATGGTTTTCATATATTTATGTTTATTCGTTGAGATACCATAATTATACATTGTAATTGCATTTCAACTGTATGTACAGTGCAGATTACCTTTCTACCACAATATCTTATTTCCAGACAAGTTACAATTCGGATTCTATTGGAATGGTTTATACCACGAATACTATAAACAACTGATTTTCCTATAGATAGACCTGTATATGTTACCGTTACATTTGGAAGATCACTATTTAAATATTGAAAGGGCTGCCATAAATCGGAAAGACAAGGAACAACGAGGTGGGTGACACATGTGTAGCAAAAAACGCTTACTCAATCGCGGAAACCTGGATTTGCTTCTAGTTAAAAATAAAAGTTCACGATGTTTCCTTTTTTTGTTAATAATTGTATTTTTGGTTCTTTTTTCTGTATTGGTCCCCCATGTTCCTGTTGTTTCCCATGTCCATGTACGAACGGCTTTTGAATATCGTATTTCCTACTGTATATATAGTCTATGTAATTGACAAACTATTCAATCTTTTTGCTCCGAGTCTTACCTGTACAGTTGAGCGTTATGTCCTCCCACATTCCCGTTTCCATACAAGTGACATTTGAAATACCATTGGTATGGTTATATCCATGACGGCACCTATATGTAGCTTGTCCGCCAATAGATACATTGGTATACTTCACGTCTGCATTAGGTACACGTTTTGGTGGACTGCACACTATTTCTGAAAGAATAGTACTTACTTAAATGCATTTAAACATTTTACAATATATTGAGCGAAGTCATGGAAGAATCGTTAAGAATTGAAAGAGAAGTAAATACGACAAACCAAGACGATATTTATTCAAAGGCTTATATCTATGGACATTTGCAAATCCATGGATATTGGAAATAAATTGAAACCGTGGGACGCACACAGACAAAGAACACAAATACAAATAAAAACTAAAAAAGGAAACCTCACAAACTTCTTTTAAAAAACTAGAAGCAAAACCAGGTTTTCGTGTTGGAGTAAGCTTTTCCAGCTACACATGTGTCACCCGCCGTGATGTTTCCATGTCATTTTGGCATGTCAACCCATTTCATATCATAATTTATAACTAACATCGTGTGCGTCCAACGTTTTCCTTTATTTTTCTCAAGTCCGTGGACTTACGGCTTTTGAATAAACATCGTCTTTGTTTTTCGTATTACTACTACACTAATTTAAATTCACTTTTTTCTCGGGCGTTCGTTGAAGACTGTTGATTCATAGATAGGCCAGGAACTTAGACGAGGTTACAATTGTCTCGCACATACGATTGTTATTTATTCGTCTCTCGTAAAAACGGGATAAGTGGAATCATCAGAACGAAAGACATTTATAAACCAACAAAAGATACATCAAGCAATTAAGCACCAGAATAAAAAGGTATTAAATAAACGTTACAACAATCATCAATACTAGTAAATGATGCCTCAACTTTCCCACTTCCCGCATGAGATAAAACGTCTTAAGGCAATACGCGGGTCGAGAAACCGTTGGAAAAAAGTTTTTGGATATTTTTCTGCATGTTCTTACATAATCAACAAATATATTTTTGAAAAAAATTAAATTTTCATCGTCATGTTACTGGAAATAAAAATAATTAAGATAATTTCACTTATTTTTATGTTTTATGAAATAAAAAACACAATTTTCAACAAAAAGTTGTAAAATTGACTCTTAAATTTGAAGTAGTTGCTACACATTCAATTATTAATCTTTTTGTTATAATAGAAAGTAACATAAAGGAGAAAAATAAATAATACTGACCAAAACAAATTAAAAATATACTATAAAATTACTTGCTCAAAAAATCCAGAAACAATTTCTTTTAAAACTGTTCAAGAGTAAGGTCATAATGACCTTACTAAAAACAATAAATTATAGAAACATTGACCGCCAGGTTTTAAAACAATACTCATAATTGCAGAAAATTGCCAAAAAA
>JAUMGZ010237920.1:0-10764 GCA_032359645.1 Pododesmus macrochisma | reverse complement strand
ATACACAAATTTATGTAAAAAGTATAATGGTATGTTTGAAAAGCTGAAAAGAAGACATTTATATAAAACAAACGTAACTAGAACAGACCTTTTTCTGAAAAGGCGGTTAATTGGCAGAGTGCAGATTTTCTCACGCTCGCAATAGCTAAGGACGAGGCCAGAAGGCTACGACTTCTGACTTCAGCCAAAAATGTGGGGGGAATGACCTAGGTGAGAAATGACCCATGACCAGTGGGTGATCGAAATGATCACAGGCATTTGTTTCAATCAAAAACCCCTCCCTGACATTGCCCAGGGTCGACAATGTATTCTATACAGAAAAGTGCTTATCTCAATTTTCAAGATTTTTGTACACCAACACAATTTCCTGGCAAAATCAATGTGATTTTGCCAAATCAACAGAAACCTATATATCATTCGAAACCGGAATACCTAAGCTTCACTATCATGTATTCCATTCCTATCAAAGTCATCAATTAACAGCGTAACAGCTTTTCGTAATGTACAGATTTCAATTCCACGGTCGGATTGACAATGGTCATCTCGGAGTCAATAAATCTCTTTGCTGTGATTGGTTGAACCCAGGCGCTAAAAATAAAACGGGAAACTGAAAGCTATTTTTGGTAGTTCTATATCTGTATGTTGGGATCTAGACGAAAAACAATGCTATAAACTTTTTTCCTTGTGGAGTAAAAAATATATAATTATATGATTACACTAAAGCATACCTACGTATACACGTACATGTATATAAAAAATATTGTAAATAAATAAGACAAACACCATATTTTTTGCTTGATTCTTTATTTATTTTTGTTTTTAATAAGTTGTCGACCCTGGGCAATGTCGGGGAGGGGTTATTGATTGAAACAAGTGCCTGTGGAAATGACTTGGGTGCGATTTGGTTTTGGGGCGAAATTAACCCGTTTAATTAAATTGTTGTAACGTGCACGATCACAGGGAGTGTCTTTTGGAACTTTTCGAGTATCTTGGGAGCTTTCATACCGCTTGTCTTTTGGATGAAAGTTGACCACTTAATGTTGTCCGGAGCATGGGCACAGTAAAGTTTGAACAAGAAGTTGTCGTAATGTAAAAGATGAATGATTTAGCGACAAAACGGTGTGTGGATGTATGTGGGTAAATATAAAGAACGGGTATTTTATTTGAAATGAAAAAGTGATGTATACAATCGAGTCTGCTTTTGGGATATTTTAGTGGGGATTGCAATTCGTATGGATGGTTATTTGAATGACATGAAATTATATTGTAACGTGCCCGTGTGGATGGACAACACGTTGAATTTAAAGTTACGGATTACTGATCTATTATCGCTCCAATACATACTTTTCTCTTTTCAACTTTCATCTTCCTGTAAGCTTCAGTTCTCAGTTGTTTGTTTTTTATCCTTGAAATATTGAGCTTTGGAATAGTTTGAACTGCCCCATCCACGTTGTTTTCCATGGTTGACGCCATTTTGGAATTATGTGTATAAAAAACCCCGGTAGGCCTACATCTTCAAACCATTCGCATCGATTCTGAATCGTCCTGTTATACCGTACGATCATTTGGGCCTAGATTGAATCGCGCTATACATGTTTGGAATAATACATTTAATCTGTATATGAATAATATTAACGTTGAAATGATACTTTCCGTAATAAGGTTAATTTTTTAGTTATTTTACGATTAATAGTGCATTTTATAAAAATCGAAACACATATGTAACTTGATAGAACTAGAACTGTAGATCTACATCGTCATTCGATATTTGCAATTTTGAGAATTCCAGTAACGTTTATTGTATATTGGGAAGAACATTTCTTAAAACAGTTACATTTTTTAGTTATTGTTTGCTTTCATATTTTTGTTAATATTAGGATATATTAAGTTTTAAAGTTTTTATACCTGTATATTGTTCAGTGGTTTGTGGCGTTTCGCCACATCTATAGGCCCTTTACAAAAATGTTATAGTATGCTTGATTGTATTTATACCAGAGCTTTTTCACTTTAAGGATACACTCAACCCAAATCTGGAAATTATGGCTTTTTTGTAATATTTTCACTATACTTATTAACCAAGTGTCAAAGTACACATAGTAAAAATTCCGAACGATTATATAGTGAGTAATTGGGTATTTTAATTTATTGTTTAATACCATATCCAAGTGTACATGCTTGTTTTGAAAACACTGATCAGCAGTAAAACCCTTTCAGAGTCATAAAACTGCCTGTATGTAATAGACGTATACTTAACACCAGCTTGTAGACTTGTTCAAGTGTTTATTGTCTGGATTGTCTTCCTCATCACCTTTTCACTCTACGATCTGCAGCAAAATAATTTTTCATGGACAATTACCAGTATGCTTTACTTTCCCTTTCAGCTAAGACAGTCCTTGATGGGATTTTAATGAGATAAGAAGGAGTAAAAGAAGTCACGTGTCTCTTTTTACTGACGTCAGATTGAGGGAACTGCTGTAAAATTTAGTTTTCTCCTTTGTAATTTTTTTTTGTAATATTTTCTGTTTATACAAAAGGACTGTCCAACAAAAGGAACTTATAATTATTGACATTTCTGAATTAAGGTTGAAGGCATTAATTGCAAAAAGCGGTCAGTTGACCTTTTAAATGACACAATTCTTGTTTTCTCTTTGGTGAAAAATAAAATAAGAACTATTTAGCAAATCTTAACAACTTTTAGCACCTTTATTTCCTGATGTATTTCCTTCAAATTTGGCACACATGTTCTTTGATAGGTAGACTTTAAGTGTTTATCTTTGATTTTTCAAAAATTGCAATTTAAGGGAATTAGAATATGGTTTGTGAAGAATGAATGGTTTCTTGCAGAAAAAATTGGAAAAAGTGTATGTGTGATTTCCTTAAGAAAGCAAATACAGAAAAAAATGAGATACACTTTTGTAGTATACATTATTATTCTAACGCGGATAAGAGGTTAGTGCACCGATATGGCTAATACCAACCCTTGTGATTAGACCACATCGCCTAGTGATATTGTGTGGTGATCGTTTTCTGTGCAACGTCAAATGGTAAGGTCTTCAGATTTTATTTCTTAAAGTTTTAATGCTTATTTTCGTATTATGGCAAATACTTAATCAGTATGACTATATTGCATCAAAGTTTTGTTGATTTTATTCTTCCTCGGAGTTTTAGAAGGGAAGTCTGTAAGGATGACTAGCTCTTGATCAGCTGGTACTTAATTTAGGTACATGCTAAATGACTATATCATTATACGAAATTAAAAAAAAATGCCCTTGTCATAGATACACGTTATATCATCCATCTCTAGTTTGATGCTTTAACCAACCCAACGAAGTTTAGGAAACAGAGATGCATTGTTTGGACGTAATTTAAGTCTATTTAATTTGCACCTATGATACCAGTAGTGCTAGTGTCCGTTTTACATACATTATTAACTCGTCTTTGTTCCGTTTTTCCTTTCCGTAAATGTTTTTTTCTTCATGATGACCGATCGTGTACAAAGTATAAAGACATTATAACTGTATTTTACATGAGGTTACAGAACCTTTTTATTTCTAGCATACTATTAACGCTTGAATAGCCAATTGCTAGAAACTTTAAAGGGATATTCTCATAGGTTTTGAAGAATGAGATTTCGTTCTTATCCTTTGTTCCCATTGTCACATGTTGTGCACTATATGTTCTTTTGTCAATGTCTTTTGTTCCGATGTTCTGATTTCTTATTTTTGTATTTTGTGTTTTACACTTGAGCTTGCATATGCAATAGCGGGAGGTAGAACCAATCCCGCGATGGCTATAATATCATTGTGGTATTTTTTTGTATCACACAGAACTTATTGGTTTTTGATTGCCCCTCTATAAAGTTTACTCTTTTACCATCACTTTCATGGTTGGATTTCGTCCATTGGCACTTGCTTCATACAACACGCCAAACTGTATTTTACTAAAATCAAATCTGTAATTGTGTCGATATTCATCATTTTGTTTCAGACCCTTACCCTATAACAAGTCACCTAACTAGTTAACCACGTTAAAATAATACAGTTTCGTATTTTCTGCTCTTTTCAGTCAATCTGTCAGTCAGTCATTCGGTCGGTCGGTCGGTCGGTCCGCCCGTCCGCCCGTTAGCCAGCCAGCCAGACAGATAGACAGACAGACTATGATTATAATTAGTTATAGAATATTGTTTATTATCCAAAACACAGCCCTTTGTGAAATAACATACCACAAATATGATTTGATGATATATTATGTTACGTCATCTTTACGTCATCTCTACTGACTACGACTGGATTGTCTGAAAAAGCTGTGTAAAGTAATAGTTAAAAGTTTCTAAATTATTGGCAATGTCCTTAAAGTACAAGTATTGTTGACGCGTGCGTTTACTGAACTTCTCGGGATCTTTAACCACTTCTTTCTCTTTGTCCCCTAGTCTTTATTGATCTGAGTCATGTCTATTCTAAATTCATTTCCCCCTCAGAGTCCTTTGAAGAAGGTTGATTCGTGGCTTTGTCCTATGGCATGGGTAAGGCTCTCCTACTCATTTATTTTGTTTAACGCTATTATTATACAATATAATTTTTGATGTCCCGTTTCTGTTTGCAATTAAATTCTGTTTATGATATTTTGATGTGAATATTGTTTGTTCTGGTGATTCTAATGCTTCTTGTCTTTAACATTAAACAAAACTATTCTTTTACTTTGATTGTATAGAACGAAGACTTAATCAATAGAAAACGGGGAGATTAATGACTAATTAAATCACGTCTCAACATCATGCTGCAGGACTATTCTTTCATTATATTTACATTACTTATCTTAATTGACTTTTACAAGTCGAAGTTATAAATGTCAATATGTGGTTTGTGTTCATATGTGTAAAGTTTGTGAAATATCGTATGTGGTGAGTCCAAGACAACATTTACCAAAAAGAAAGAAACCAAAAAGGGATATTATTGAATCTCGTCTAGCAAGTTCCTCCCACCTCGAGTATAAAGTTATACAGTTTTTCACAGAAAAGCTGAAATCACACTCATACACAAGTACACTTCTTTCACATTACTATTTATTGTTTGGATCCAAACAGAAGAAACTTGTAAGATTACATTCTGAAGTCACCAGAATGATAAAACAACACATAATACAGTTAATTTAATTTAATTTTTATTTGAAGCAAACTAATTGTTTGGCGACAACAAACAATTGTATAGTATCATAGCTATTATCATAATTGCATATAAACAGTAAATTAAAAACAAAACAAGAGTAACGTTCATCCGGATGAAATAGGCTAATAAGTAAATGTTTGCATTTCCATACTTTTGACCCTAAGGTCATGCCTTGAACAAACGTGGCTCCCCATGCACTAAACTTAATACAAACCAAAGCCTTAAACACAATGCCTTCTAGATTTTAAGATTTTTAGAAGTTTTGTCAACTTTTCCCCCTTTCGGCCTCAAGTATCGCTCCCTGGGGACCGAGCCTAATAATTTGGAAAAATCTGAACACCCTTCTACTTCTACCAAGTTTCAATGGAATTGGTCCAGTACAGTTGGACAAGAAGTCGTAAAATGTGAAAAGTTAACATATTTGCTATACATATAGTGTTTAACTTTGTCTTCATAATGCGTAACCGTTTTTTTACCCCTGGGTCACCCCTTGAAAAAAACTAGGTTCTCCATGCCCCAAATTTACTCTTTAAGCTCCAGGCCTCCTGGTTAATTAGAAGAAAGTTTTGAAACTTTGTCAAATTGTCCCAATTTGGGCCCCCAATGTGGCGCTCTATGGGGACCAAGCCCCATCACTTGAACAAATCCGAGCCCCTTGCCCGGAGGGATGCCTTCTTCCGAGTTTGGATGAAATTGGTCCGGTGGTTTTGGAAGAGAAGTCGAACATGTGAAAGTTGACATATTTGCTATACAATGTTTATTATAGTGTTGAACTTTGACCCCGAAATGTGTTACCTATTTTTTACCCAAGGGTGACGCCTTGTACAAACTTTGTTATCCACGCCCTAACGATACTACATACAAAAGCATTGAGCTCTTGGCCTTCTAGTTTATAAGAGTTGAGAAATTTTGTCATATTTGTCTCTTTTGATATCCTAGTGGTGCACCCAATGGGCCGAGCTCCTTCCTTTGTACAGATATGAATCAACTTCTCCTAGGGATACTCCAAATTAAGTTTGGATGAAATTGATCCAGTGGTTTAGGAGAAGAAGTCGAAAATGTCAAAAGTTTACGACGGACGGAAGGACGGACGACAGACGACATACGGACAACAGACGGGATTTTTATGAGAAACGTCCACCCTGGACCTTTTGTCCAGATAGACTAAAATTGACAATTGGAATATGTATGTAGTTATACTATGCTAAAAGAAAGTTAAAATATGTCTATAAAAACGATTACATAAAAAAAAATTGCACATCTTACTCTGAGTATTATAAAGACCATAAATAAAAGCGAATATTATGTACGAATAGACTACATTTTGTAGTTATTATACTGATTTTTCAAAAAATAGACCTAAATATTGATCAATGGTGGCAAGACGTTGCTGATATATCAAAATAGCTCAAATATGTAAGTTCAAATTACAAAAGTAAATAAATCCAGTCAGTATCGTTAATAAAATCAATAGTTAAGATATGCAGCAAAAAATGAGATCCATAAGTGATCCATAATCATAAATCAACAAGCAAGTATTTGTAAATTTATTTAAGTATAGCCAGAGTAATTCTTATGTACATTTTAACGCACCCTTGATTATAACAATGACTTCTAAAAGTAGTTTGGTCTTTCATTAACATCGGAAACTTTTAACCCCACACTCTCACTTTTGCTTCGTAGCTTTGCTTTATCGAGATCTTGTCTCTTCTAATATCATACATTCATTTCCTCTCGAGCGTCCGTTGATGGCGATTGATTTGTTCCTAGGTCTGGAATCTAGGACAAGGTTCCCCCACATGAAGTACTTTTTTTCCCCTTTAATACATATTATTTTTATTAGTGGTCTGGTTCAGATCGCAATTTAGAAATTTGGTCATCTTTGTTGTTGTTGATTTTATGGTAAGCCAATGATATGATTAGGAAATTTCCTTTCATACCTTTTATGCACATAATTACACATGTATGTATATTTTGGCTGAATGCTTTTATTTATCCTTTATTTTACATACTATGTGTAGGAACTTTTATGGAAATAGATGGTTCATAATAAATTTTTTCCTCCAATACATGTAAAATAAAGATTCATGTAATTCTTTTGTCATATCAAAGTAATTATGATGATCAAGGCATATAGATAATAAATCAATTTCAATACAAAAAAGGATATGTTATTTAGATAGCCTTGCATACAATAGAAGGATGCCTTTAAAACTGATTACACGATTAACTTTAATTAGAAGCTAATTTTAACTTTTATAAGCAGACCAACGGCGCTGAAAGTAATCAAAAGGGAAGGAAATAGAAGTTAACAAAAAGTGTGAATATTGAAATCAGTATTTACTATTCATGTTATCTCTGAATAAGAAATACAGTCAAAATGTGTAGAACTAAAGAAAAAGGTATGGTCATGAATTAATAATCAGAAATTAGGAAATGTATTACGGTGTGGGTGGAGAGTTTTTTTTTAAATAGATATATTCATTACACTCACACTTTATACTACGTAACTAGTTATAAAAAATATTCTCTTAATATGCCCTTGACCACAAATATGACTTATGCATAACAAAACCATAACAATTCCCAACAAAAGGAGAGATGGAAGCATTTACAAAATACATGTATATAACAAAATTACATTTCTTGACTACACATACGTGTAGGATGGTATGTACAATGTATATTTGAAAATGTTCTTTTCTCTTGTGAATTCATCTGATTTTATTTGAAGTGGTACGTAGAAAACTTGTAGGTGAAATGGATTGAAAATTCACTAACAAAATTAATAGAATAAATGAATTATTAAATATTGAAAGTTTAATAAACGTAGTACATGTAACTTAAAAAACCCGTGAAATTTGTATCTATAAAAACGTCAGTGAATGTTTTAAAATTGACGCGCATTATTGTATATAAAAGGAGATTTAAACCCGGCTTCTTGTGCATTGGAAAGGTAATAAGGATCCAACACTTCATTTCGAACCGTCGATGTATAACAAAAGTATACTCTCTTATAGTACTAGTGCAATATCAAAGAGTTAATCTAATAAAAATCACAATAGTATACAAGACTATCGGGATAGTTTCAACAGTTCAAATTTTACTGAAAACCTAAAATCGTATGTATGTAATAGTTCTTTTTACTAGAAACTACTTTTCCGAATATTTTCTAAGAACTCATTCTTTACAATACGGATGACTCAGAAATACCAAACTGCTATATGTCCAAAATTTGATTCCATTACTCAAGATATGTTTGAATATATTGAGGTTTAATGTACTAAAAACTATCGCAATACTATTGCAAGAGTAACAGTATTTCAATACCCTTTCTCCCAATAATAATAGCATTGCAATAGTAAATTTTACCTCAATAGTCATCCTTTAAAGGTAATACAAACAAATTATATATTTTTTATATATGACTTCGAGGGCCTTTTCTGGGAACTTTTTAGGGCCAATGATGGGCCACATTTCCAATCGATTTTTTTTGGATTGAAATTAAGTTCCAGTTATCATTAAATTTGCTTCCCGATTGGTCAATTTTCTTCCAAAAATGGAACAAATAGACCCCATCCGAAATTGACAAAAAAAAACCTGACTTCTAGTATAAAATTACATATGAATTGCTTTTGTGCTTTGGTAGATCATACCCTATTTTGTATATATGTGTGTAAAAGTATACAAAATCATATACAATTGTAAACAAAATAAGAGATGAAAACATTTACATATTCTTATAACAAAATCACACTTTTTGACTACGCACGCGTGCAAACTTGTACATTTAATTTTAATGTTTTCTTTTCTGTTTAGAACATTTCTTATTTCTTATGAGAGAAACCACAGGAAAAAGTGTAATTGTAAAGAACGAAAATTCATTAAAAATGAAAGCTGACTATAAAAAATATATTGAAGTCAGTTAATATATTTAATTTGTCGTGCATTTAATAGACCATGTACGTTTATTTAAGTAAATACGACCCTGACGTATTGTTCATAAGAAATATAACATAAATTTATAATAATATAAATACATTTACTATAAAAATCTGATACACACGTCACGTGAATATGGCTTTTGAGAGAACAGTGTTAGATGTACTCATAAGCATATATACGTGTTATTTTGTAACCACCATCTTATAAAAAGTTATATCCATGTCATATCGTTTGTGTAAGCACACATTATTCTTAAAGTTCTTAAAGCAGGAACATTTTTAATATACAACAGCAGCTTTTCAAAATTTAACTGAAACAGGAAGCAATTTCACAAGATAGCCTTCGAGCCCAATATTTTAACAATCAATTGATTTTAACTTTGACGAAATTATTACATCTTCATATCCGTTGATATTTTGGTTGACTATTATTCATTTAAGCATTGACTGTCAAAACTAATCTGTTATAAGCCAACCTTCTTAGTATAGTGCTTGATAAATATGTGAACAAGTAAATTGGCTATTGTCTCATTGTATCCTGCAGAATATGTTCGACTTTGCATACGCATATATTAGTCTTGTGGTTTGTCATAATTCTCATATTAGATGAAACACCTTTAGAGATTCTGATAAATGCTCGATTCACTTATGTAGTCATTAACTGCTTCATGACAAAACCGGAACTGCTCCTGAAATACAAAAGACCCTACACATTAACGGATCGAACTAAAATTAAAATATGTTTACTTAGTGCATTATAAAGCAGGGGTGTTGAAGAATAAATTAACCAGTATTTACATAACACTCGATAGAGATAGAGTGGCTTCTTTATTAGAAGGAACAAATCTATGCATATGATGATCATTAGTATTGTCTGTGCTATTTTAGCTTCTATAAATACTTATAGTATTCTAGTTAAGTGATGTTTATATACGTATGGCGGTATATAAATAACCTGATAATAGGGGAAAACAGTAAACACGCAGAGGTAACTAATGTAATAACAATGTATAGCGATTACTAATTAACAATAGGAAGTAATGAAATATTAAATGTATAATGGTTACTATGGTTACCTTGATTATAATACATAAAACACGAGAATGACTGTACCACAGCTAACATGTGACAAATAAAATCACACAAACAACATCGCTACAAATATTTATATACTTTAACATTTGGCAGGAAGTAAAGAATAATGCATCGTAGTTAGAATAAAGACGTCCATTACTAGAATTAAATGGTGTGGTTAAACATGATAAAGGAAGTCAGCAGGCCTCGAGATCTGCAAATTCGATTCTAGACTCCAACATGAAATCTCGAGTCCGGACTCACTGGAGTATTTGTTATTCTTGTAGAATTTTTGTTCATAAATTCAGATTCGAACTAATTGGAGTCTTTTGCGAGATCTCGTGGTCAGATCAAAACACATAACGATGTCAAAGAAAGATTGAGGTCAGCTATTCACCCTTCACTTTTAATTTCACAAGTAAGCTTAATATGAAATACAATCCTTGTCTGTAGATACCAAATTTTTATATATGATGGAATGCCAACTAACCATTGTTTGTCTTGTCTATTATTTTGTATAAAAGGGGGGGGGGGGGGGTGTGTTATGAGGTCAAACCATCCGTGCGGGAATATGCGATGGC
>JAUMGZ010237909.1:0-10764 GCA_032359645.1 Pododesmus macrochisma | reverse complement strand
AGGTGAGTAATATTCATGTGTATAAGTTAGTCGCGCGTGAGTATCGGCAAAAATTTACATGTATAATTAATGAGGCCAATGTAAACAGACGACCAAAAACAATCTACTATATTTTGTTAATAAAGATATTTAAAGAATCGGAATCGGCGCGGTAGTACATTTTAACACTATACCTATTGAATCACATCAAGTCTGCACTTTTTCAGACACCAAATTTTGACACGAAACTCTTACATCCTATGCATTTAAAAACATGGGACAAATCGGAATTAATTCTTAATCATTTTTGGAAATAAAACTTGTGGCATTCAACAGTTTCAAAAGTGGTTAAAACATGTTTTTTTTAAAGATTATAATTTTCTTATGATATTTGTTTGAAAGTCAAAGCGAATTTACTGAAAGGAAAGTCATGGTAAGAAAGACAACTCTTGTGATAAAGCAAAACAACAGTGATCAAGGAGGAAGATATGTGGCAATGTTGAGATCTTCAAAACCTTGTTCAAGTTGTTAATCAATGTTTCAATGAGTTTGAGAGAACTTGTGTAAAGCACAATTGACCATAACACCACAAACATATTTTGATATATAAGTAAATAATGATATCATATACGTACCCCGTACAGAGCATCAGCATCAGCTTCTACCTGTCTGTCATTCACCTTTACTGATTCATCTCGACCCTAAACATAAACATATACAGTGTAAATAGTAGATCAACTTATCTCAGGCTTGTCATCATACAATGCTACAAGAGTTCTTAGTTGAGTTCCAGCAAGAAAATTGGTTTTGTTATTAGGTCACGCAAAGTTTGTCAACCGGGTAGTTTCAATGCTAAATATTTTAATGAAACTTACAGAAAATGTGTGGCTTAAGACAGAAATGTGTGGCTTAAGACAGAAAATGTGTGGCTTAAGACAGAAATGTGTGGCTTAAGACAGAAAATGTGTGGCTTAAGACAGAAAATGTGTGGCTTAAGACAGAAATGTGTGGCTTAAGACAGAAAATGCGTGGCTTAAGACAGAAAATGTGTGGCTTAAGACAGAAAATGTGGATAAAACGCACAGACAGATTAATGGAATTCCAATAAGGTACTTTTTGAATATGTTTACACTTTTCCCTAAGATGTTTAATAGAAATGGGTCAGCTGACGAATCACTTTGAAGATACTTTGGTCATACAGTTTTTATTTAACATGGAACAATAATACAAATTTGTTTATGAAATGACACACGTACAGGTAAAGTCTCATACTGGACTGTAAAAATACATATACATGTACTCAGTATGTACATGTATACTGCACTCAGTGGTTTTTAAATAATTTATGGTAGATTTTTTCATTATTTTATTAAAAGATCGTGAGATGAATGCACATACCTGCAGATAGCTACTAATAATTACTTTAATACATGATTCAAGCTTTTAACAAAAATAAAAATATTTTCAACCATGGTGAGAATCCTTTTCATGTCAATTCATTTTTGGTACTCTTTTATATGTGTGCCTGGATCTAAACAGTCATATTTACCTTTCGTAATGCTAGGAGAAGCGATCTCTCTGGTCCATCTGTTTTCTCACTGATGTCACTATCTAAGCTTACTGCGTAGTCTGTTAGAAGCATTTAAAATATTTACTCAATAAAACTTTTATTAACAATGCAATTCTATTTCATATATTTCAGTTCTAGTAAATAATATTAAGACAATGCTATACTTTTTCTAATGTATAACTGTATGAGTTTGTCCAGGTTTTACCACCTTAAGATAGATACAGTGTACATGTACATTTTTTATTAAAACATATCAGAATTATTTCCTATCATCATTGGACACTATTAAAATTCAAACACAGAATCCCTTAGTTAGAGTTAAATACTTAACTGTCAGATTGATAAAGCCTACATTAGAAGTAGTAACACTGATAACACTAAAAGACACTTGAATTCAGATGTAGCTACAAAAGTTTTGTATTACCTTTCTTGTAATTTTCTTCTAACTTTGCTAGTGACATTGGTTCACTGGTACAGAATATCTCTACCACTGTAACATAGTTCCCCTCCTGTAAAGTAGCATAACCAGTCATTAACTTCTCTCATAAACTTATTTAAAAGGAGTTTATTATGACTGACTTTGAAGGTTTAATTAATGTCTTCATATACACTTGTTTTACTCTTGAAAAATATTGAGCATTTAAGAAAAATAATGTTAAGATTGAAGGGACGAGACTGACCATCATCTGTTTTATTTTAAAGTGTGCATGAAATAAGTGCTTTTTTCAGTTATCTCAAATATGAGTTACCTCCCTTCTGATACTTGGATGTTCTGCTCAAACTGTATATCAAAATTACTAACATGATTTCAAAGAGTTTGCTTACCTCTAAGGCATCATTCACCGTTCTGGACACACTGCTGATCCTTTCATCTAACAAAGCATCAATTAACAGGTGCCAGTCTGGTCCCAATCCAGACTTCAGTTCAGGGATTAATTCCTAAATTAGAATATTCAATTTGTCAGACTTAAAGCACTAAAAATATGCATTCCATGGCTGAATTAGGATCAAGTTCTATTTGCCCTATACATTTTTTTCTTCATTAATTTGAGGCTATCAAAATAGTTTTCTGATATCTTTCCCCTTTGAAGGCGACATAATGTTTTGAAAGTTGCCTGTATTATACTCTCCATCGGGTGGTTGGGTCACAAAATAAACAATGTGTATAAATGCAATGTTCCAGTGATTATCTGTGTCAAGTTTGGTCAAAATGGCCCATTAGCTTTGGACGGGTAGGAAAAAATGTAAAAATATAACCTCAAACCACAGACAAATTGGTAAATTCCAGGTTCACTTGGATGCAGTTCAGACAGACAAAAAAATGCCATATGACAATCAAAAGTGGCTAGTACCATAAGGTTATCAATGAATTGAATTGAATTTCTCTGTAACTCATTTCCTCCTTACCAACCAACTTAAAATGTGCTTAATGCGTACATTAAACAATTATGGTCATTCAAAGATTAAACATATTTGTTAACTTAGCTGAGGGAGATGGCCTAAAATATGATTTTATATCTTGTCGCCAAATCCTGCTGAATTGTTGTGATTGTATTGTCTTGTAAATGAAATTATGTAATAAAATATTGTTTAAACCAACTTGAATGTTTTTCACATCTTGTCACTTTGCAAACAAACTGTGAATTGGTCTTCTCCATTAAGAAATGGGGAGTTTAACGTCTTCAGGGTACCATAGTGGCCATCAAGTGCATTGATTAATTATACTTATAGTACATTTTGCATTCATGCAAACTGGCATAAGAAAAAAGTACATAGAATGTAAGCTTGAAATGAATGTCCTGTACATCAAGAACATGCAAATAGTTCTCTGTTTGATAATTATGTAATCAATAATTCCTTTCTCTTAATCTTCTGATATTGAGGTTATTTAGTGTAACACACTTATAGATATTTGAATGCAATTCTTATATTATACGCAATAACTAAGTATCAATAAAGAATAATTACACATTAATTTTACAAACTATCCACAGCAGAATTACTGACAATACATTAAATAGCAAATGATGTACTGAAATTGATGGTTTATAAAGAATGCCATTAAAGATTTTTTCATTGTCAAATATTTGTGAAAATACTTAATGATCATGAACTACACTAAGTGATGTAATCCATTCTCCATTCTAACATAAAAGAGATGCTACTATGAACTATTGATAGATTACGCTCTTCACATGCAATGATTTGCAACAGGGCTAATAGAATCTTGTACCTGTTACTGCTCAAGATCGAATTGTCTCAGCCGATAGATGATGTCAATGTAAAAGTATCTCGCGCAAGGCAATATTGAATAATTAAATCAAAAAAATTAAATAAATCTATTGCTATTTGAAATGTGGAATAAAAAATCTCAACTACTTGAAATTTCTCTATCCCATATTGTAACTAGTGATTGATTCTTTTTCTCACACCTACACATAATATTTCCTATAATGTATATTATCATTCTGTTAAACTCATGTAGGAATAGAATATGCATATGATCCAGTGCACTACTTTTATTATTGTGTCCCAAACTACTGTAATTACATATCTATTACGGTACAGTTATTATAAGAGTCTGTTATGAAATCAATCAGATGTACAAATGTATTAAAATGCTACTTATTTCTGTTTTTTAAGGTCCCAAATTTAATTATCTCTGACGGAATTATAAAAATTTCAGAAGGAACTTGATGCTAACATAGAACTAACTTTTGAAGATTTTTTGACTGGAACTAATCTACAGAGATATTTTGGATTGCTTCCTTTTCAAAATCTTGAATGTTGTATGACCATTTTTGAAATTTGCATACGGTCATCAACTTCCTTTTAAATGGCTGATGGAATTATTAATATACAAGAATTTTATAATTGTGAAAGGAAAGATCATCATGCAACTATAGTTCCAGAATTCCAATGTTAAAGGATGTGATGTAGAGTTTCATTTGGTATTTTTTTAGTTTAATTGAAGATTTACAAAATTTCATCAAATTTTCTTCTCTTTGACTAGTGGCCCCATGGGAGCTAAGGTCCATCATTCAATTAATTCTGCATCCTCTTCTCAAAAGGATGTCTGCTACCAAGTTTGGTTGAAATAGGTCAACCTCAATGTGGCCTTATAATAGTGAGTGTGCTTCAGACACTTGTGATTGTGCTTGATAGACTGATGACTATTTGAAGTTTTACCAGTTCATATAGCTGTGTAAACCTGGCTTTAGTGTGCATTCTCTGCTGTCTCGTTCTTCTGACCAGTGTTCTGATCATGATGTCTTCTGGGTGAACTAAAACAAACATCAAACACAAACTTTTATAATTACACGTTCTTGTGGAGTCAATAAGAATGGACTTTATTTGTTTTATAATGTCTTTATTCAATACATTTATTGCCACGAATGGTCAGTGTGTGCTTGTAATTTGTAGTAAAAGGGACTTAAACCGTTAGCACATGCCATAAAAAGAATAAATCCTGCTACTATATCGTGGATATTATTACTACCTGGCTTAATGAAGATTGATTCACTGATGAGACAGTTATCATTCAAGATATGAAAGATGATGACAGTGGATTACTATATTGGGCTCTGCATCTTCAAGTTTAGACTGAATTACAAGAATTAATTTATGTGTTTATGTATACATGTACTAACACCTTAATTAAGCTCTTCTTACCTTTGCCGATCAGTTTACAGGCATTAAATAGTTGTTTGGCATCAGAGTCTGTCTGCACTTGCTGTGGACCTGTTCTCTGGTATGAATGGTCAGATCGGTCAGTATAAACTGACCCATCATCAGACTGTCAAAAGATTAAATCACAATTCATCAATTAGATATAAATCATATTATGCATTTACAGTATTTGTCTGCTTGTGAAAAAGACTATAGTCTAAGAATCAGTAAAATTTACAATAAATGAATCATTTCATCATATATTCAGCATTCTACAGAAACAAACTTTTTTAATTTACATTTTATCAGAATCTATGACACATTTTAAATTTTGTCTATTTTATCTATACCCCCGGTAGGTACTTATAATAATCTTCTTTGACAAACATTGAAGAGAACATGCAGCACTGCACAATAGTGACAAACAAACAAAACAACTGACATGCAAGTATTTAAAACAATTCACAAATACATTATTTTACATTTCAATTTACAGGCTCATAACCACCTTTCTACCTAGTTATTTTACTGATAAGGGGGGGGGGGGGATACAGTTAGTAATTCAGTTGCTTATCTTGTCATTGAAGTACCAGTACAATATCTTGACAAATTCAGCATCATTTAATGGTTACACATAATTGGATTTGATGAATGAAATATTGACATTAATGGAAGCATCATCAAAAGACACTTTCCATTACAATAAATCTTGCTTATAGTGCTGTAAACTTAGATCAATATACATATAAACAAGTGTAGACTATATAAAGGTTGTAGGATATCTTGTCAGGTAAATCATCTCCTACAATCAATTTACCACACTAGATCTCTTCCTCAGTATCAGGATGTAGTTAATGTATTATCATGTCACAAACATCAATTAAATTAATCCATATACACTGAACTGTGACTACAAGAGAATCAAAGTTTGGTCCTCACTACATAGATATGTCTATATCACCATGGAAACCTTCGGAATTTAAACTAATCAGTGCTATTTTAAATACAGCTTTTTTATCATCAATTATAATCGATACAAATAAATATTTCATCAGCAACTTCAGTGCCTTATGTTTGCTTCTACCATATAGAATAGACACATTCGCTGTTAGTAATGTTGGTCCTTTATTAATATGCTAAGTTGAAGTAGAATGACTAAAGTCACTTTCAACCATTTAAAAAATACATATTGATATATTCCAACCATGCTCTGCTATAACATCAGGAATCTGTATAATGTAGCCAGTATAAACTAAAACTCTCATTTAAACATACAAAAAATGTACCAAATTAATGTCTACATTTTTACAGTGGTTCTGTAAATTAAAAAGTACCAAAAACTTGAGAAGAGTAAAAAATACTGCTTTTATAGGTCATTGGTCGCTTCGTTAAGTCCAAACATACAAAAGTTTAAAATAAATTCTGTTTTCTTCATGACATTTTGGTGACTGCAAAATTTAAAAGTTAAAACCATCCCCATATTAAATTTAGATAAGGATGCACTAGCTATGGTGCACTGATGAAATGTGTGTATGTGATCCCTGTGGTACAGTTAGATAAGGATGCACTAGCTATGGTGATCTGATGAAATTGGAGAAAGGAGGGTGAACATTATATCCACATAAACACCCACAATAGACACCTGATAGTTTACCGGTACTTACAATAAACACAGTAGGTATCTTGTATAACATCCAATATTTGTGACTTTGTTTTTAATCAGGACATTTCAGACATTAAATGATTAATTAAAAATACAAGTAAATGTAATTTCAAAAAGTGTTGAAACTGTAAATATTAAAGTAAAATACAAGTATACAATATTCTACAAATAAATTGTAATAAATAATATCTGTTTTAAAAAAAATTATTAAGAGATTTTGTTACAGAAGAGTTGAGGTATCTAAGTTAAAAATCAAGTGGTATTAAGTAAAAAGTTTCAAAAATGTTAAAATATTGTGCTTTATAAGTATTTAGTTTATACTAAAATTCATGCAAAAATATAAAGGTTCTATGCATGCAAAAAACTGCAAGTCAAAGACAACATTCAAGTTTTAAGTTTGTGACTCAATAAAATCAGTGATAGATCACTCATACATACTGAAACAAAAATCAACCATTTCACAATCAATGCACAAAATCACAAATACTGGCAAAGAAATTTTTCAACAAGTTGCAAATCAAAGCAAGGAATATGAGCCAAATTATTTAAAAAAAATATATCAAGGTTTAAGGTTGTTTTTTGTTTAAATGAACTCCTTAATTTTCTACACGTAGTTTTTGTTTTCATTTGCAACTTTCAATACCATTACAAAGGACCACAATTTAAGATAAGTTATATCTAAAGAATAATCCAGATAACAACAGGCACAATACATCCATCTAACCATCTTCTTTGTTTTACACTTTATTACCATAGATCTACTAAATCTGCAAAAACCAAAACTTAAAAGCCAAAGAAATATGTCAACATCATTAGATTACATTTAGCATAAAAATATGATGTTTAATTTGTTTCCTTGTATTGTATTTATTGATGGTAAAAAAATGCTGACTTTTATCAAACTTAGCCATTGATGGTTACGATGGAGTATTCGATAGAAAATCATATAACAATGGTAAGATAGGAACACTAAAGCACTGACAACCACAACATGTTTCATTCTTGCCTTCTCCTTATTCGGAGTGTGTTTCTCAGGTCCACCTTGGCTATACATGCTCCTGATGGATTGTCTCTCCATTACAGATACCTTAGAGTGACTGCTGCTGATTCCAGAAGAGTTTTGACCTTTGTCAATGGAGTCCCAAGAGTTCACAGAAGAGCTCTCATGTTTTCTGGAGGAACGATGTGACCTGCCAGACAAGTTTTGTTTTTTTGTGCTAGAGGCAGTGGAGCTGACGGAAGAATTCTGATGCTTTCTGGTTAAATCCTGTGACTTGTCAGTAGAGCTGTGATATTTCCTGGGTGATTCAGCAGAACTTACTGAGGTATCCTGAAGTTTTCTGGTAAGTCTGTGAGAACTAACAGAGAGCTTCTGATGTTTACTGTTGGAGCTCCATAGACTACTGGTAGTATTGTTCTCCCTTGAAGTGTTACTACTCCCATTAACACTTGTACTATTGCTAGTATGTGCAGCTTCCTCAGGTGTATCAAATTCTGTCCCATATTTCTCTTCTGACTGCACAGAATCAATTCCCCTCCCACTATGCTGAATGGTTAGTCTACTTCTGTCTGTGTTTTCATGTACTGCACTTCCAGTGAGACTTTCAGTATCTGCAACTGTGTCCACTACACTTTCAGCATTACTTGGGATTTCAGAGTCAGTATTTTCTACGCTTCCATTATTACTGTGGATTTCGGAATCTGTATTTGCTTGTTCTATGGCATCTTCTTTGTTTAAACCATTCATTACATTTTCCTGTTCTTGTTTTATTAAGGCTCCATGATTTACAAGTCTTCCATCAATGTTTAAAGCAGAGCCAGAGACACCAGGTGTGCTTTCATTGATTACAATGGTCTCAGTTTTGACTTCACACTCTGATACTCTGCTATTGCTTTGTTCACTTATGCTCGAGTCATGGTTTAATGTTCGGGATGACAACAATGTATGGGATGATAATGATGACGATGAGGATGACGATGATAATGGTGAAGATACAAATGAGCTCACATCTGAACTATTTTGTTTATGACTATCGTTATTTGTATGCTTAATTCCATGTGTATTTTTGCTACTTCTCTGATGTGTTTTTACTTGTTGTTCAGATGAAGATGATATGATAGATGAAGATGACTGTGTAGAGGGTTGTGATGAGGGTGTCAGTGTGGTGGATGATTGTGATGAGGAAGTAGATGTGTGTTTGTAAGTGTATTTAATGCGCTGTCGTCTTTTTGTTACCGACTTCTTCAAATCCATGCAGCACAAAAAATTAGGGCAAACATTTGATTAGAAATGTGCAATCAAAATATCATCAAAATATATGCTCATTATTGTTATTGTGTATTCTGAGTTCAATAGGAAGTGAATATTATATATTCTTAATGAATCAATAGTTTTTTCTTATATATTATTCATGCTTTTCACACATACAAAAAAAAGAGGTGCGACAAGTAATATTGTCGATCAATCAATCAGTGTTTTAGTTACACTCCTTGATGATGTCATTACACATGCAAACTTAATTAGCATATTAAGTAGCCTTGAAAACTTGTTTTCAAGAAAACCAAAACAAAACACCCAGAATGCCTCTTGATGCTCGCATTTAACTGAATAACAAAGATATTTCGATTAAACCTGGTTTAAATATGTTTGTAGTAAAAATTAACTGTTTAACTAGATTGAAGTAGATCTAAAGAAATTCAATTTGGTTGAAATTGATTTATATTCAAAGTTATTTTATATGTACCAGTGTTAAGCATGCTTATTGAAAGTACACTTTTACAAGGTACACATAGATTCAATTCTCCATCTACTTTAATGAAGGAGAAATCAAGAAACCACATTTGTGAAACAAGATGGCCACAGTTAACACAATAAAAATAATTTTGTTTTTAAGATTTAAGCAGTCACAGTTTCAAATGTAGGTCTAATAATGGAATTCCTTGTTCCCATGACGTCCAGAGAAGATACAATAACAAGGTTGTCAAGATTGTCAATGGCCATATCTGAATGTTGATAGCTTGTTCAGTTCCTGAGATTTAGATATTCCAAATTATTCAAAATAGTCATCATGGTAGCCATCTTTAAATTTAAATTTAGACATAAAGTGTAATTCACAAAAGTAGTTTCAAGACTCCATCTTGTTAAATGTAGGAGAAATTAAGAGAAAAATTTGTGAAAAAATAAAATTTAACGATACACAGTGGACCAGCTTAATATAGTTTTATGTTTTAAAGATTTTAAGCAGGCCACATCCATTCAGTCTACTAGTGAAAGTCCCACATTTGTAGCACTTACCATTCTGAAAGAGTAGCAATAATAAGATTTTCAAGATGGCCACCATGGCAGCCATCTTGAAATCTGAGGGACACAAATTTTATTTAGGACCAACTGCAAGTCCTTGTGATACAATATATGAAGGTCCCTTGACAATATCTGATAGTTATGGAGGAGAAGCCATAACAAACAAAGTTAACGGATGACAATGGACGCAGATTGATCAGAATAGCTCACCCGAGCAATGCTCTGATGAGCTTATTACCATACACAATCATAATGCAATATAAACAGTATATAATTTTATTTAGATTATTCATCATACTCTGTATACAATTTTTTAATATAAATATATAAACCCTTTTTTTATTTTCAATGATATAAAAATAATCTTTAAAGAATATTTCTTTTTTAAAACAAATACATGTAGTAGATATATAACATAGTATGGTATTTTCTTATGCATGCAAAGTGAACATTACTGATTGTGTTAACACAGGATGACTTGCTTCATTTCTGTTACACTGGTTCATAAAGAGTTTTGGAACATACATATTAAATAGCATCATCTTTTACTGAAAGATATATATCATGGAAAATTCTAAAGAG
>JAUMGZ010237898.1:0-10765 GCA_032359645.1 Pododesmus macrochisma | reverse complement strand
ACTTGGAGTTGCAGACAGGATCATACTTCTTTTAAATAATTAGTGATAGAGAAAAATAATATAGTAGATATCTGTGGGACAATAAACTTTAACGGACATTATAGCCTCCTTTTTATGACAAGTAGGATGCTTAGCCAGCATCTTTAATTTGTTTCCAGTAATTCCATGGATGTAAGGTCTTTATTTTTTAGAGGCGGATTTAGTACCATGGTAATGTCACCCAGTGTTAACATTACTACAACTTGTACTGTAGGATTAATCCTTTAGCTTGATCAGTATAGCTTGGACTCCCAACCTAGGGGTCCCAGGTTCAAATGTCAACAGAGTCGGATATTTTTCTGTCTGTTACATTGGCACCCACATATATAGGGACCTAAATGAGTGACTCCACAAGCATATAGATATACTTCACAGCAATGAATAGTTGGTTCCCTTACATTGCTTCACAGTTTTGTAATTCACCTCAAATAAGAGACAAGGAAGCCTCTGTCTCTAGAGGGGACATTTTCAAATATACCACTAAGTGTAAACTATGTTACTACAGCTTTTACTGTAGGAAACTTTAATTCTTTAGCAGTAGCTCGATCGGTAGAGTATTGGACTCCTAACCTAGGGTTCCCAGGTTATTTTTCTGCCTCAGTTACAGTACTGTGATTGCATTGATAAAGAGCAATTTGTTCATTCAACATCACAAACAACAGACATTGCTTACATTGAAATATCGATAGATCAAGAGATACTCATGGCATTAACTGCTTGATTGACTACTGTGAAAAAGTAGTGTAGATCTAGAGTAATACAAAAGTTCACTATGAGTTATTCATGAAGATCAATTTATATTTTATTTCATTTCTTTTCATTTAAGGCCTTCAGTAAAATTGAGGATGACTTGATGAAATTTGGTCAACGTGTGACATCACAAATAGCTGACCTTGGATTCCAGTGTGATCGAGAGCTACCATATGTTGAGCAATACAATGCTTGGGGAAAGAGGGTAGATAAGTTGGTCACCTGTCCAGCATGGAAAAAGCTGCATGACATTTCAGCTGAAGAAGGCATCATTTCAATTGCTTACAATAAAGACTATGGACAATTCAGGTTAATACTTCTATTATTACTACATGGTCAAACCTAACTCCAGATCTTCATGCATGGAATTTTATGTATATAAACATGAACAAAATAAATAATAATGTGTTATTTATAGAAATGTTCATCAAATTGAGACATTGTCAGATGGATAAGTAAGTTTATTAAAAAGACTTTCATTTCGGTCCATTTTAATTAGCTCTTGGTTACCCGTTTTGGGGTCAAAGTTCAATACTATAGCAAATATATATTTTCACATTTTCGACTTCATCTCCAAAACCACTGGGTCAATTTCAATCAAACTTGGGAAATGGGGATTCAGATTTGTTCAAATGATGGGGCACGGCACCATAGGGGAAAAATTTGTCAAAATTAAAAAAAATCTTTTAATAAACTTGAAGACCTAAAGTTTAATGTTTTACATATGTAGCAACATTAGGGCATGGACAATCATGTTTCACTGGGGTCAAAAATATAGGTTATACGTTTTGGGGTCAAAGTTCAACACTATTATAATAGCAAATATATTAATTTTTCACATTTTTGACTTCTTCTCAAAAACCACTAGGCCAATTTCTTTCAAACTTAATATGGAGTATCCCTAGGGGATGGGGATTCAGATTTGTTCAAATGAGGGGGCATGGCCCCCAGTGGGCACCTCTAGGAGTGCAACTAGGGAGTCAAAAGGGGGAAAATTTGATAAAATTCAAAAAATTTCCAATAAACTAGAAAGCCTAGAGTTTGATGCTTGTTACTATAAAAACCACACAATTTGAAATGAAATTTGACATAGAGGATATTCAAATGATGGGATATTAGCATATTATAGGGGCATTAATTTGGTTAAATTAACTAGAAGGCTTAGAGCTTCAGGTGAGTGTATTCAAGGCCCATTGGGCCTCTTGTTAGAACATACCTGTAAAATCATTTAAGTCAAACAAAGAAAATTTCAGGAAACAATGTTGTTCTTAAAATTACTCATTCTGAAAATAAGACAAACATGACAGTTCATACTTTTTCAGTAATGATCATGACATCAGTTACAAAAATGGATGCCGTTTGGCAAGACTAATTCGTTTTTATAAAACAAAGCATTCACACATTGCTTTAAATAATAATATAAGAAACAAGTTAAACTCTTAACTTTCAATAGTTGACATTTTACAATGTTTATGCCATTTCTGTTCTTTTGACCGATTTATGAGCTCCCCTTGTTGATCTTTGCTCAGGTGAGCTATTCTGATAATGCACTTTGCATCCTCCATTGTCCGTTAACTTTCTGTTATCACATTTCTACAGAACTGATAAGATATATGGTCAAAAAAAACATTCATGGAATGACTCATTGCTTTCAGTTGTTCACACAAGCAAAAAATAGTGTTTTATGAATAATTCAAAATGACCGACATAGTAGTCATATTGAAAATATTGTAGATGTAATTGCATCTCCTCCAGAACATGAAAAGTTCTGGAGTAAAAAATCATAGATGGCTAATCTTGTGGTCGTCTTGATAAGTTTGTTATTTCATTTCCTTTTGATCTGTAACGGTAGTCTAAGGAACTTTGGGTTTTCACCATTAGCCTGATTTGTACCTGGAACTGTGCAAGCTAAAATCAATTCCATGTTAACTCAAAGTATCTTTGAAAATTAGTTCCAGGTGAGTCTCAAGATATGTATGGATCTCTTGATTCAGCACTTGATGCATTATATTATAAGGTTCAGTTTGGATGACTTTCCCTTTTGTTGTTCAACTACATGTAGATGTATGGTTTTAGATTCTTTGAAAAATAATTAAAACACTTTCTTGTAAAGTAATGATAAAATATACTCATCTGATAAATGACAAGTTAGGTTTAAGATATTTTTTCTTTTGTTGTTTTAATCAAAATTAAATTCTAAATGGCATTGATTTTTATCAAGCACTCATAATATGAACCAGTAATATTAATGTGAATTGTTTGTGTTCCCTTTTGTTCACAGACGTTTACATCAAATGGCAAAGATCTATTTATTTGCACCAGTATCCGGTCTCTATTCCTGTCCCATTGCAATGACTGATGGGGCTGCAAAAATTATTGAGGTAAAATGATATACAATGTAATTACTGGTATATATTAAGAAAAAGATTTTGCTTTTAGATGCCTGTCTTAGATGGCACAAAGTTAATAATTATGGTTTGACATTGTCCTTACATTCACCCTTTATCTTATATGATACAGAGTTTAAGTAATCCAAAAAACCTACAGTTTTGAGTTGACTGTTTTGAAACTTTGCACAGATATTTGAGGCATATTGAAGGTGTAATTTTTCTATTTTGGATTTTCTTTAAAGATTTTAAAAGATATGCAATTCCTATTCTGGAGAAGTTTCATGAATTTGAGAACGATTCAATATGTGTCGGTCTTGGCCAATTCTTTTGTCTGATACTAAATGAGGGGTGCCAAATTTTTGTTTCCAAGAAATCTTAAAGCTGATCTTTATCAAACTTTGCATATGGTAGCTGTTAAATTTGCACTGAAATGTGCATTAATTGTTGTTTTGGAAAAGTTTAATGAGTTTGAAGTAGATTTACCATGTGTTGAACTCGGTAAATCTTTCTTAAACGTTTTGTATAGAGGGGTACAAAGTTTATGTGATTGGAAACATGCATTGTTTTGATACAGTTATTATGGGCAAACCCTTGGAGCACAAATACTATGATAAATAAAACTTCAACATCAAGGATACAATCCTTCAAAACTTGCTGATGGGTGTATTGTGCACTGTTGGCTTGCCTTGGTTTATGTGTTGAAGTTGTATTATGGTTAACATGGCAAAAATCTACAGTACTTAAATATGCAAAAATGTATATAATCAGTAAGTTAAGACTTGTCTGTTTATGCTGGTGTGCTGGAATGGGTTTAACAGTCCATATCAGGGGTCAAGTGTCTACTCGTGAGACCAAGATGTCAGACTGACTTCAAAGTGCTGTCTCACCTACATATCACAACACAGACATGGTGATATGATACCTCATATATATTTTAATATTGGGTACGTATACCAACCAGTCTTGTGAAGTGTCCAATATTATGTATTTGAATATAGCTGTTATACATGTAACCAAGGAAACTGCATTGATAAAACAAATTTAATTTGTTTAGACCTTGTCTGACCAACATCCATGGTTGATGGAGAGGGCATTCAAACACTTAACTAGTACAGAAGCTGACCAGTTCTGGACATCTGGACAATGGATGACAGAGAGGAGAGGTGGCTCGGATGTTGGTTTGTATATAGATAAATCATAATATACAATTGTTTAATTAAAGGAACACAAGACCTATGTCTCATATTTTATGTTTTTCTTTTAGGTATAAGATTTTTCCTTTATTCTAAAACTCTAATATTTATTCATTTATACATACCTGTACATATCAGTACAAAGCTTATTTATCGCTATGGATCACCTGAACTTTACAAGTCAGAGTTTGAGATGAATCTACATCTCTGTGATCTTGTTCATTCATTGTCACTATTTAAATTAAAAACAGTTAGTGTCTGACAGATTTCAAAGTTGGCATACTGTGATTATTGTAAAATTGTATTTTCATTATCCCCAAACTTAATTCTGGAAGGTATAACTCATACTGTGATTATTGTAAAATTGTATTTTCATTGTCCCCAAACTTAATTCTGGAAGGTATAATGCATACTGTGATTATTGTAAAATTATATTTTCATTGTCCCCAAACTTAATTCTGGAAGGTATAATGCATACTGTGATTATTGTAAAATTGTATTTTCATTGTCCCCAAACTTAATTCTGGAAGGTATAATCATGGTGCTAGTTTCAGTCTATTCACTAGTTTGTTTTGGCATCATATATTTTTATGTCTTTGATTTAAATCAATTTTGAATTTTTAAACTCTCTCGAGGCTGTTTTTTGTTAGTAAGAGGTGAAGGTCACTACTACAAAAAAAAAGAAATATGGACTTCCACATAAAATGTTTCGTTTGTTTGATTGGATAATAGCCAGAGTTGGTATTTTGGTTCCCTATTCGGAAAGAAAGAACCCTGCTGATTTCACTGTTACTAAAAATAAATAAGTATTTACCATTAGATCATGAAGAAAGCCTCTATTGAAGTAATTACAGAGAAATGTTTACTATGTTTATTAGCCAATGGAACAGAAACAATAGCTGTACCTCAGAGTGATGGCAGCCATAAACTCTATGGATTCAAGTGGTTTTCATCAGCCACTGATGCTGACATGACCTTCACCTTGGCCAGAGTTGTAGATGAAGAAGGAAACACTGTAAAGGTAAGCTAACATTCATCTTATTTTAAATGCTCTTCTTGTTAAGATTATTTTAATGATATGAATGTGGCATGTTTAGAATAAGAACATATAAACTGATATATAATCGGGCAGAAACAAGTACCTTAAGAACACAAGGTACACATAAACAAGCTTGTAAAGATTGCAGTTGTTAACATTTTAACAGTGATCATTTTTTTTCTTCATAATTATGCTATTTCATACAAACAAATGTCCAGGTACAGCAAGGATGGTTTGCTCTGGTGGCATTGCTTAAATGAGAAGGTTTGAACATTTACAAAACTTTAGTTTTGGTTATATACTTGAACATCTATGTAAATCAGTAAATAAGCAAATAGTTTATTCTTTAGGGAACAAAGGGTCTTTCCTTGTTTTATCTGGAGGTGCGAGATGCAGAGGGAAACTTAAACAGGATACAGATTCAGCGTCTAAAGACCAAACTTGGCACAAGGCAGGTGCCCACTGCTGAATTGCTGTTGGATGGGTCGATAGCTTACAAGGTATGTTGTCATGGTAGTACCAAAAGACTTTGACTCAAAGCATGTTAACTGAGGTGTTGTGTTGTGTGGCCACCAAATAGTTAATATCAACAAGCAATGATAATGATAAGGTGTTCTTAATTCATAGGTTATTATCATAGGAATGTAGTTCTTTCCCAAATTTTATTTCACTAAAAACCGAGTTCTTCAAAATAATGTGTACCATTAGGTAATTTTGCTGTCTTTGACTTTTTGACTTTGCTGTTTTATAATATTTATATTTTCTATTCATAGTTATATACAATGTACTATATTCATGATTACTATCAATCTTTGAATGTAAGAACATCATATAATATTCTTTGAAAGGCTTTCTTACTTGTGATATATATATATAGACAGATAATTGTTAATTTGACAGACTTCATGGTGGAGTTTGTTTTATTTCTAGGTGTCTGATGAAGGAAGGGGAGTATCTTCAATATCAAACATGTTAAAACTATCAAGAATACACACAGCCTTCTCGGCAGCAGGTGTCATGAGGCGGTATGTTACCTAACCATAGTAATCTTAGTTTTAATCACCTGTAAAATATGTTAAAACTATCAAGAATACACACAGCCTTCTCAGCAGCAGGTGTCATGAGGCGATATGTTGCCTTACCTTAGTAATCTTAGTCTTTATCACCTGTAAAATATGTTAAAACTAACAAGAATACACACAGCCTTCTTAGTAGCAGGTATCATGAGGCAGTATGTTATCTAACTTATTAATTGAAGTCTTAATCACCTGTAAAATATGTTAAAACTAACAAGAATATACACAGCTTTCTCAGCAGCAGGTGTCATGAGGCGGTATGTTACCTAACCTTATATATAAATATTAGTCTAAGTTTTAATCATCGGTAAAATCTGTTAAAACTGCCTGACTAGATTTATTTATATTTCTGCATTTGTAGCATGGTTAACTTAGCTAGAGACTACAGCACCAGAAGAACAGCTTTTGGCAACACCCTTAATAAATATCCTCTTCATGTCCAGACCCTGGCTAGGATGGAGGTAATTCAAACACATAACATTATTTTACTTCATTCTTTTTCAACTTCAACAATTAAGATGATATTTCTGTTAAAATTTCAGTTGTATTAAATATGAAAGTAAATACTACAAAGCTTATATTGATTTGTTTTGATACATCATGACTTTGTGAAATATGTATATCTTTAAGACTATATTTGTAACTGATTAGTATTATGGTGGTAAATATGTTAAGTTGTACCAAATCTTCTGTTTCTTAGAAGAAAATCCAACTTCAATAACCATACAATCATATATTGTACAAATAGTGAATCATATAAGATAATCACCTTTTCAGACATTCATATACTTTTACATGGGACTTGGAGGAAAATCTAATCTTCGAAATTAAAATTGTTCTTTAATACATGCACAAGAGGAATAAATTTGACTACCATATCACAAACATAACTATTGCAAACATAAATGATTTTTTCACAACAACTTAGCTGGGTACTATCAGCTTAAGGATTTAGTCTGTTTTTCAATTTCTTTATAGGTTGAAGCTCGTGCAGGAACATTGATGACATTTGAATGTGCCCGATTATTGGGAAAAGAGGATATTGGAACAGCCTCAGAACAAGAGAAGTTGCTGTTACGTCTTCTGACGCCACTGTGTAAATTATACACAGCAAAACAGGTATCATTACTGTATCATTCTATTTCATGAAAAGTTTGATGGTGTATTTATCTTAAATTGCTCTAAATTTATCTTCAGAAGATTAAGTAATTTATGTCTGATGAATGGTGTCTGTTTTTCCATTGAAGACAAGTTTCAACATTAATAAATCGTATTTCTAACGAGTCTGTACTTTTGGTGTCTGTGTTCTATGAATAAGTGTGGTAACCACCATTGCAACACTTTCACTCTCAAAAATGTGTTTTGTTTATTTTGAATATCTAGTAATTATGACAATTAAAAATTACAAAACATTAAGGCCACATGCCATGAGACTTGTTGCATTTCTGCAAACCCTTTGAGTATATTTTTTTTGAATTATAATATCAAAAGGTGATCTTTTTGACTGTAACAGCAAGTGCTTGATTTAAGTTAAGTTTTGATTTGAAGGTGATTATCTGTTGTGATTACTGGTACACTTTTTTTTTTATTTTTTTTTTTTTTGGATGTGTTTCAAGTGCGGTCTTCTAATGGCTGAACGGTCGCTGAAGACGTTAATCTTCACATATCATAGTGTTTCAAGCTTTTTGACAGTATACAAAGTATTTTATTGCCAATATGTTACTACAATTTCATCAAGGATAGGTAAAAATGTCAGAGTTTCACCCACATCTATTACAATTAGGGATTGTCATTAATTTGTCAAATTGCAATAAAATCACTCACCTTAAATCTTAAAGGTTTGCAATTCAAAGTAATAAAGGGTTAATTGGTCAAAATTGTATATGTAACTTAATTTAAACTTTAAGCTTAAAAACCAAGTCAGAGGGCAGTGGAAACTTTTTAAGATCAACTATCCAAACAAATAAATAAACAATATATTGATGTTTTGGAAAATATTTTTACCTATCTAGATTTTTCATGATATATGGTAATATATACACATTAAATGTTATGGACTTAAGAATATATATAAATAATATGGATTCTAATAGCATCAATGTTCTTCACAAAACCACTTTGTGTACAAAGAAATCTTTCACTTGTTTTTTGGGGTATTGTTATTATAAAGATAAACCTTTTGGGATATTAACATGATACCCAGCCAGAGCCTTTGCTGAAGTGAGCTATTCTGATCACTCTTGTATCTGTTGTGTGTTGACTTTGCTCGTGATTGTTACTCCTCTAGAATGTTGAAACCAAAAGTTACTTGAAAAACAGAATTCCAGATTCTTGCTTATGAGTTTTATTAAGCTAACAGAAATAACATATTACATATAATAGAAATCTTTTGAAATGTTAAAGTTCAAAGGTTAAAGTTGATAGTTTAAAAGAAGGCTAGTACATAAATCCTAGTTCACCAATTAACTGTTGACATCTCTAATTACAAGCTATTCATAGAAGAATTATGTTAACTTTTAATGCTTATTTTGTGTGGAACTTTTAATTGACTTTAACATCTTTTACTTTTTCAAAAAAAAGGCCATAAAGGTGGCATCAGAAGGTCTTGAGAGTTTCGGTGGACAAGGTTATATTGAAGACACTGGCCTACCGTCAAACTTAAGAGATATACAGGTACATGTTCTGTTAGTTAATGTAATAGATGATATATAACTATTAAATTATATACAGATTTCTGATGTTAATAAAAAAAGATTATGACGTCAATTTTTTATGAGCCTGGTCAATAAACATATGTAATATTAAACAATAATGACCTGGGCTGATTTAATTATTCAGATATAATAAGCATCTTTTAAAATTTTTAGAAACTCCTTGATGAAACAAAGTTTAAGAGCACACCTTGAGTTTTGCTCAGGTGAGCTATTCAGATTATGCACTGTCCCTGGTCTGTCGTCCGTCTGTAAGCATCTAGTAGGTACTGGTTTGATTTCAGGCCGGGGCCCTGTCAAACCTGAGACATTAAAATTAGGTAATGTTCTTGTTCCCTGCTAAGTGCTCAGTATTACTGGGTAGGAGGAGGACTGGTTGGCTTGGTGTCAGGATAATGTGACTGAGAGAAGTATCATGTCAATGTGTTTGCCGCGTGATATTTCATTGAGACAGCACTATACAGTCGCCATCAGTGCTCACTGTCACAAGCAGACACCATCTCGATATGACCTAAACATGAGTTAAAGGGACGTTGAACCCAAATAAAACAAACAAACAAACCGTCTGTAAGCTTTCTTGCTATTACATCTCAGAAATGGTAAGCAATATGGTCAATGAACCTTCATAAAATAAGTCCTTATATCTAGTAAATTGATACTATTGTAGTACCTATATCTATTTGTGATATGGGTAGAAATAACTTTCAGAAGGAGATAAGCACATGCATAAAGTTAATGTTTGCAATAAAACAACATATTCTTGTCTTATGCACGGATGAAATTGAACAGCAGTGGACATTTGAAAAGTTTTAATTATTTATTTCTTATCATTTATCATGAACTGACAAATATCTGTATAATATTTTTAGGTAGCATCCATTTGGGAAGGAACCACAAATGTGTTAGCACTAGATGTTCTGAGAGCCATTGATAAGTCAGACAGCGGTGTTTTACATGCATGGCATGCTGACATCATCAAGAAACTGTCGACTGCAACTCAGTATGCAAATGAAGGTCAGCCCCTACATGAAGCGAGCAGGAACGTCACAAAGGCTGTGTCAGATATAACATACTTTGTCACCAAACATCAAGATTTGTTACAGATGGGAGCAAGAGATTTTTCATACAGTCTTAGTAAAACTTATATTGGTATGTTTTTTATACCGGTACATATATATGGTGTATGACATACTATTACTTTGTTTGCTTCAAGGTGTACAGATGATAGTTGAAAAAATGACACAGACTTGAAATATTTTAGTTTAATGAGCATAGTGCTTTGGTTTTATTCATTGGAATGCCAGTTAGTCATTACAAGTATACTTGTTCCTTTTTACGTCAATAGACATAGAAGTGTTAAGATAATGTGTCAATTATGAATCTTTAAACATAGATTTTGGACAAACATTCATACTTTATAAATGATTCGATTTCAGTTTGACTATAGAAACAATTCTGTGTCCAAAAACATGTCAACCAAATAATACATAAGGGGCCATCCATAATTATCATCCTTTTTCCAAAGTCTGCAAACTGCACGCTAGGGGGGAGGGGGTTTGTTTTTCAT
>JAUMGZ010237887.1:0-10766 GCA_032359645.1 Pododesmus macrochisma | reverse complement strand
ATAACATATTACACAGTGAAACTGTCCTGGCAACATTCTACTGTATATAACATACTACACAGTGAAACTGTCCTGGCGACATTCTACTGTATATAACATACTACACAGTGAAACTGTCCTGGCAACATTCTACTGTATATAACATACTACACAGTGAAACTGTCCTGGCAACATTCTACTGTATATAACATATTACACAGTGAAACTGTCCTGGCAACATTCTACTGTATATAACATATTACACAGTGAAACTGTTCTGGCAACATTCTACTGTATATAACATATTACACAGTGAAACTGTCCTGGCAACATTCTGAGATAAATTGCTTTATTCTGATATGTTGAGTAAAAAAGAGTTAAATCATGCTATTGACGTACACAGGATAAGTTTGTCATGCTTCGCTGGTGTGAACAAAAAATGAAGTTCAATCAGATGTTCATATTTGCCAACTTTTTGAAATTTTCATGGGGGAGAAAACAAGTAGCAAAATCTTAAAATGTCTTTAATACCTATATATACAATGCCTTATATGACAAAATAGTGGTGCAAATGGTCTCATTTAAGCAGTTCTGTGCAATACATCAAACTTAAGCAAGTTAATAAGCAAGGTTTAGGAATTATACTTATGTCAAAAGTGAAAATTGTGTGTGAAAAATAGGGAGACTCCCTCTTAAATATGGAGAGTTGACAAGTAATGGATGTTGCTCCAGGCTTTACATCATGGTAGATATAACAGAAACAGAGTTAACAAGAAAGTCCAGAGTGAGTGTCATTGTTTGTTTGTGTGTGCATGTGAGTAAATGCAATATTAGAACTGACCCTGGAGTCAAGAACACAGTTTTTACCTCCCCTGAACTGACAGCTCCAATGGTCTATTTTGTTTTCCTCTTCACCTGTAAGTGTGTTGTGTGTGGTCCTTCAAAGTATTATTTGTCAATTCTTACAAATTGTTCTAGGTAAAATAATAAAACCCTTCTATCTTGTGTCCTGCAGTCTTCTTGTTCTGTTGAAACAAGGCTGGTGCTTGTCAGATATCAAAGATTACAATGGTGTTGGAACTCTTCTCATTGATTCCTCTCACGAATGGAACATGATGTTAACGAAACGTGGAACCTTTACTGATTGAAAGTTTGTAACCCAAAGATGGACCTGCTTGAAAATAGTCGACACTTGAAAGAGCATATCTGTTGTGCATCTGTCTTGAAAAGAGGCCATCTTGAAAATTGTGTCCAAATTTCTCTTGAAAAAAGTTGGAAATTTCAAACTACCTTAGATGTACCCAAATAAAGAGTTGTGCTTTAGATTAAGAGTCCATCTGGACCGAAGATCCATGGTGGACTAATCTCATATAAATCTTGTTTGGTGTCGTCAATTTTTCAAATTTTTGAATCTCCAAGACCACTTGATCAATTTCCTCCAAACTTGGTAGGAAGTATCCCTAGGGAAGGGGATTCAGATTTGTTCAAATGAAGGGGCTAAGCCCCAATGGGGCGCCAAAAGGGGTAAATTTTTTTTACAAAATTAAAAAAAATCTTAAAACTAGAAGGCCTAGAGCTAAATGCTATAGTATATAGTAACTAACCTTAGGGCATGGAGAACCAAGATTGTTCAAGGCATGACTTTTGGATCAAACATATGTTACACATTTTGGGGTGAATATATGTCAACTTTTAATATTTTCTATTTCTTGTCCAAACTACTTGACCAATTCCATCCAAACTTGGGGGAAGAGGGTTCAGCTTTTTAGTCCATCTGGACTGAAGGTCCAAGGTGAACTTTTCTCATACAAATCCTGTCCGTCGTCGTCGTCGTTAACCTTTAACATTTTCTTCTTTTCCTGAACCACTGAACCATTTTTATCCAAACTTGGTAGGAAGTATCCCTAGGGGAAGGGGATTCAGATATGTTCAAATAAAGGGGCTGGGCCCCAGGGGCGAAAATTGACAAAACTTCAAAAATCTTCTTATAAACTAGATGGTCTAGAGCTTAATGTTTTGGTATGTAGTAACTTAAGGGCATGGAGAATCAAGTTTGTATCCCTGGGGTCAAAAATAGTTTACACGTTTTGGGGTCAAAATTCAACACTTTTTTAGCAAACAAGTTTACCTTACTTTTCACATTTTCGACTTCTTGTCCAAAACTATTCGACCAAATTCATCCAAACTTGGTAGAAGTTATCTTGAAGGGAAGGGGTGAAGATTTGTTTAAATGATTGGGCTTAGTCCCCAGGGAGCACTACTTTGGGGGCCCAAATGGGGAAAATACCCTGAAATAATTTGATGCCGATCCGATTTCCAAGATGGCTCATGGCAAACATCTTAAAATTGTTATCCTACTCCTTCGGAACCTTGAGTTTAACCAGCATTGAACTTACACTTTAAGAATCGTTCTTGGAATTGGTCCTAAAACTTATTCTCAGAAAGTCAACGGTCAATCTGATTAAAACCAGATCTACTTTGCTCCCGTTATTTGGATATCCCGGGAGCAAAGTAGATCTGTTTTAATCAGATTGGTCAACGACAGCCTTCTGTAATTCACATTCCATTTAGTAGGGCTAACATCAATGAAACATTAAACAATATGTGAATATATTTTAAAATAAAAATGGATGAACAACAGCAAGATTTTTTAGAGATTTATTTCTGAATCAATGTAAATGAAATGTATAAACTTGTAATTTTCAGTGCAGATATACACTTGTGTCAGATTGCATAATCATAATTATATATTTAATTCTGTTCTGTTGCCGTGCTTCTATTGGCCGAGACGGCGAAATATTTCCTTTCATACCTTGGTGGAAGTAAAAATGACGTCACATTATGCAGTTGCCGTAGTCACAATTGATTTGATGCCGATGAAAGATTCCTGCGCGACATTTAGCATTTACTTAACTAAGATAATGTTGATTATGTTGTCTTACCATATAAAATAAAAATAAAGTTTTAATACTGTGATGTCTTCGTTTGCTTATTTGGAATTGAATTATCAGGTGTCGCATTGCGACTCACAAAGTGAGCGTAGTTTTTATCTTCTCATACCTTAATGAACTGATATTTTGATATTATTCTTTGATTTTAAATACAAGTAATGTATAGACTTACCTTAGTCCTGTTGCCCAATTTTACTGTTTTTTTATTTCTATATTTCTTTTTTCAGTCAAAAGTGAACGTTAGCTTTCAAAAAATAACTTCATAAAGCAGAACAGTGCATCTACTCCAAAGAACGTCGCAGATTGCGTCAGTATTTAACTTAATAAAGACACACTTTATACACATGTTTACGATAATAACTGAGCTTATACTTAGTCAATGTCATTGGTAAACCATTTTGCTGTAACTCACATGCGTCATTTTGGCGAAAAAGGTAACACATGTGAAATAAAAAAATTGATTTGTTTGCTCAACCAATATCTAAAAAAAGTCTGATTTATAGCTTCTGTGTTTTACTGTGCACCCCTATTGTTATAATCAGGAACCCTAGAGAGCATTCGTGAATTAAAATCCAAGACATTCGCTTATGACATCATAATGGTATCAATTCCACGTTGACTTGGAATAATTTCTTGTTTACATATTTCTTTCACATTATATTTATTTCTGGTTAATATACAAGACTGAATATGTGTTTTTGATACGTTAAATCAGTCGGCAAACCCCGGTCGATTCCGTACCTCACATCATACCGAGGTTAGATGTAGTAACGAAGTGTACGGAATCGGCCGAGGTGCGACGAGTGACGTTAATACAACTGGACCCAACAATAGGAAAACCACTCGGGCCTTTCCGTCATACTTCAGAAAAAACCGATTGCTGGACCCACGAGTTCGTTATGGCGGAGGGATTTAACGAGACCTAAGGTAGAGTTGAATCCATCCGCCATAATGAACGAGTGCAGTCCAATAAAACAATCAAAACACGTGTGCTGTTTTGTATTCATTACATACATTCAAGGTTTTATATTTTACTGAAAATTAAAACATCCTATTCCAACAATAATACTCTAAACAGAAGTAAAACAGAGATTTTTAAAACGGGAGTTTTCCTTTTCAAAAGAAGTTCCAGTATTCCATGTCACTATACAGTACGACTAAACAGGTAAGTAATGAAAGAGAAACAGACATTAAATCGTGACAGTGTACTACTGGAGTATAATTTTACACTTTACACATAGTTGCCAACTCTCCCTTTTTAGGAGGGAGTCTTCCTATTTTTTACACACAATTTTCACTTTTGACATCAGTATAATTCCTAAACCTTACTTATCAACTTGCTTCAACTTAGTGTATTGGACATAACTGCATGCTTAAATGAGGCAGTTTACACCACTTCTTTGTCATATAGGGCATACATATATAGATATTAAAGACATTTTAAGATTTTGCTACGTAGTTTCTCCCCCATGAAAATTTCAAAAAGTTGGCAAGTATGCACTAGTTCATTGGCTATTGATCCTCTTGTTGTTTTATCTTTTGCTCTCACTCCTTTTCCTATTGCTGCTTCGACTCATGTTCCTATTGCTGCTTCTTTTTCTAACCTTTAATCAGACAAACGTCTTATCAATGCCAAGGAAAGGGATATTGACTCATGCTGTAATAATTATATTTAAGAAAATTTTTAAAAGAAGAGTAAACAAAAAGATGAAAGTTTTCATTTTTATTAGATTACTATGCCCCGATCAACAGTACAGTAATACCTATCATGTTTTATTACCCAATGTAGGACAAAATGATACATGTATTGCTATCATATAATCCTGGTAAATGATAGTATAATATATAATAACATCTAAATTTATTAACAGAACAAATTAAATTTTAGAATCATTAATAATATACTATGTTATTCAAATATATCCTATAACATACAAACATTAGTTTATCATACGTATTGGTCTATAACTTATATTTCATATAATAAATATACGTCAAGTTTTTGACATGATGAAAGAGGAACTATAAAAGCTCAATTGAAGTAATATTTACTTTGAACATAGATAACAGTTCTTATAAATATTCTAAAATACAACTCAAATATTTGCAGTGTAACATTAATTTACAGTAATATATTTATAGTGTTGTGTATGATTTCTTCAGTGCTAGTGTTGCATTGATTGACAGTGATTGATTATGATTTCTACAGTGTCCCATTAAAGGATAGTATTATAAAGCGATGTATATTGTATGATTTCTACAGTGTCCCATTAAAGGACAGTATTATAAAGCGATGTATATTGTATGATTTCTACAGTGTCCCATTAAAGGACAGTATTATACAGCAATGTATGTTGTATGATTTCTACAGAGTCCCATTCAAGGACAGTAATATACAGGGATGTATATTGTATGATTTCTACAGTGTCCCATTAAAGGACAGTAATATACAGCGATGTATATTGGACAGTACTATACAGTGTTGTATATTGTATGATTTCTACAGTGTCTCATTAAAGGACAGTATTATACAGTGTTGTATATTGTATGATTTCTACAGTGTCCCATTAAAGGACAGTAATATACAGCAATGTATATTGTATGATTTCTACAGTGTCCCATTAAAGGACAGTATTATACAACAATGTATATTGTATGATTTCTACAGTGTCCCATAAAATGACAGTATTATACAGCGATGTATGTTGTATGATTTTTACAGTGTCCCATTAAAGGACAGTAATATACAGCGATGTATATTGTATGATTTCTACAGTGTCCCATTAAAGGACAGTATTATACAGCGATGTATATTGTATGAATTCTGCAGCACTAGTGTCTCGGTAGTATTTAGTAATGTATACAGATCTACTGACAGTACTATACAGTTATATATATTGTAGGAATTCTACAGCACTAGTGTTCTGTCAGTTTATAGTAATGTACATGTGTACTGATCTACTGACAGTATTATACACGGATTTAAATTGTATGAATTAATTCTGCAGCACTAGTGTCTTGCGAGTTTATAGTAATGTATACTGATCTACTGTCAGTATATTATACAGGGACTTAAATTGTATGAATTCTGCAGCACTAGTGTCTCAGGAGTTTATAGTAATGTATACTGATTTACAAACAATATTATACAGAGATATATATTGTATGATCTCTGCAGCACTAGTGTCTGGCAAGTGTATAGTAATGTATAGCGGCTTTGACTAGTGTCTTACAGTATCACTGTCAGTTATTTAATGACCTTTTGTTTTCGGTTTAGACTGACCTTCCCTAGCCATAATGTCTTGCATTGCCGGAGTCAGTTATTAAATGACCTTTTGACCTCTGTTAAGGCTGACCTTCCCTAGCTTTAATGTCTTGCATTGCCAGTGTCAGTTATTTAATGATCTTTTGACCTCTGTTTAGGCATACCTTCCCTAGCTTTAATGTCTTGCATTGCCAGTGTCAGTTATTTAATGATCTTTTGACCTCTGTTAAGGCTGACCTTACCTAGTTATAATGTCTTGCATTGGCAGTGTCAGTTATTTAATGAACTTTTGACCTCTGTTTAGGCTGACCTTCCCCAGCTATAATGGCTTGCATTGCCAGTGTCAGTTATTTAATGAACTTTTGACCTCTGTTTAGGCTGACCTTCCCCAGCTATAATGTCTTGCATTGCCAGTGTCAGTTATTTAATGAACTTTTAACCTCTGTTTAGGCTGACTTCTCTTAGTGTCCTACAGTGAAAATGTCAGTTATACAATTGCCCTTTGACCTCTGTTTAGATAGCCCACCCTATGTGTCTTACAATAACCAATTCAGTTATCTTATGATACACTGACTCATGTGATACTGACATTTTGTAGTATTTTACAGTGAAAATGTCAGTTATCAAATAACCTGTTGCCCTCTGTTGAAGCTGATCTCCAGTTGTATCTTTTGCTTCTTGAATTTTGTCTGATGGGTGGATGTTTCTCTCTATTCTCTGATGAACCAATGGAATAGTCAGCACATTGAGTTTCTAATTTTGGTTTTCTGTAAGATTTAGCATAATGACCTTGACCTTTGTCAGTGCCATGACCTTGACCCACATCAGTGCTAGATGTAGACATATTTGGTAAAGCACTAACATGTGCTTCTACCAGCTGCTTCTTACACAGGTCCATCATTCTTTTTGTTCTCTGAATTTCGTCACTCAAATCTCGTAATCTGAGGCGGTTACTAGTGTTGTCGCTTTTATCATTGTCCAAGTCAAATTTAATGTTCCCTTCTGTGTGTCTCCGTAACATTTTTCTTCTGAATGTTTTTTTAGTCTTTGTAGGTTGTTCTACAGTTGTTTGTGGTAGTTTTGTGGTGGTGTTCTGTTTGCCTAGTTCATCAGTTGATTTTTGTGATAGAGTTGATGAGTTAAGTGACTCTGTTGGGCTATAACTAGTCTTGTTTGTTGTGTTTGTCTTGTTTGTTGTGTTAACTTGTTGTAATGTAGTTGTTGATGATGTGGCTCTATCATCCGCAGTGCATATAGCAGTTATTGCTAGAATTTCTTCCGTTTCTTTCTCCCGTGGATGCTGTAGATCACCTGTCACATTATGACGGGGAGACAAGTTAGTAGTGTCTATGAGACTGAACCTCCTTGCAATGACATTTTTCCCCACTGCAGAAGACTGATCACGAACTATGCTACAGTCTTGAGTGTGCAAGTCAATTTGGTCATTAGACAAACTATCGCCATAGCAACAATCTTGTCCTTCTGGATCTTTAGGTTTTAAGTCTCTTATTTCGCCACCTTCAATAATGTGCAATTCTCCGAATAAATCTTCAATTTCCTTTTCAGGATTTTGTGTAGGCATTTTGCATTCTACATCACATTTATCATACCTTATTTGCTGACCACAGATTTCTTGGTTTCTCCTAACAACTATGTCCTGGTAGTGACCAACGTCCTGTGTATCACCATGGTCAAGTAAAAGTCTTGTGAAGTCCAGCATTGCCAGTATGCCCTTGAGCCTGTTGTGAAGGCTGACCTTGTAAAGGTCAAGGTTGTCTATGGGGTTCATGTGTATGATGTGTTTATCTAACTGTGACAGTAACTGTCTCTCTACCCGTTTAACAGTATCTTGTATATGTAATGATCTGTTGTGGATTTTATCACGTACTTTTTGCATTTTAAATTCCCACTGTTCACTTTCACTGTTCATGTTGTCTATGGAGTATATTGTATTCAGAGCCTCTGTCTGCAGGCTAGAGATTTCATCTTGTAGGACATCTCGAGGTTTTTTTTCTTGTAAGTGTCCCATTGTCATGGATACCCCAGTGCTCTCCTCATCATCTGTTAACGACAATCCCTCAAGAATATCACCATAATCAGCTGGAGGCTCAAACTTCAAGCTAGAAATAGAAAAGTTACTAAACTCAGAGTTACTTTTGGCAATAGGTCTGTTCTCGACTCCTGTCGCTCGATCACTTGCAGGGAAGTGATCTGGGGCTGGAAAAGACTCTGAGTGAACCAGACCACTTCTATCACCGATAACATCCGTTTGTAACGAGTCCAAGCTTGCACTCTGTGCCACACTATTGTCAAAGTCACTTATCACTCTCTGTACTTGTTGTAAACTTTGCTCAGCATCCTTTCCAACTTTGTTATCCAGTAAATTTGTTACAGTTTGTAATATGGACTCAGATGTTTCCCTGTCCGGGATCAGCTGTTTCTGTTTGAATTTTTGATTCCTGGATAAAAATGTATCATTGAATCCTAGATAGGCAGCAGCATCAGAGAAAGATGTGCTCCTTGTGGGAGAAATCTTGACCTGTTTAACACTGTCTGCTATAGCTCTCTCAAGCACCACATTGTTAGGTAAAACATTTACTGATCCATCAGGCAGCTTGAAGTGTTCATAGCATGATGGGCATTTGAACTTGTCTTGAGTTGGTCTATTATCACAATAGTCCTGCAGGCAATGGGTACAGAAGCTGTGTAGGCATGGCAGAATTTTGGGTGCTCTGTACACACTGAAGCATAACTTACAGCATATTGTCTGTGACAGAGGCACTGAGGCATGCTGGGAGTCTCGGGAGAGGTCACAACCTTCATCCATTATGTTGTCTGCTGGTCAGTCTGAAAATTCACAAAATATGGAAGTCAATTAATTCTGAAGTTTTAGATTTAAATCAACAAGTATCTGTGAGTTCAGATTTTACTTCAGACATTAAATAAGCTTGATGTATACAGCCATACATACTAAACAGAAGATGATGATCATCAGACTTATAACTAATGTGTGTTTGACCGATAAGGAAATTCCACCTTATAATTTACAGGTTCATAAATTTGGGTAAAACCCTCAGCTCTATTGTGATATGAGTATCAAAATGGCTGTTAGTTTATATCAACTTTTTAATGCACTTTTATTATATCTACGAAATTATATGACCATTAAAGTCACAAACTCCCAAAATAACAAACGAAACTTAACTGTGATCATGTCATCAGATCATACAAATAATACAAAAATATATTATCCTTTTAAATCACATTGAGTCAATAGTCTTACGTACATTCTTCCCATCTTCACTATTCAATTGTGTTATTGTCCAAGATATATGGCTAGCTCTTATTTTTCAAATATATGCATTGAAAACAAGACCAAAATATTATATTGATTGTCAAGAACGAAAACCTATATGTTTACAGAATGTAGTTGTTTGAAAACAAAATATATTCTTTGTACTACATATTATTACCCCTGAAGTACTTTACACATTTAATTAGTATCCTTTATGACCTGGAATGTTAAACAACTATAAATAAATAAATCTAAAAGCACTAGAAGAGGCCTACAGTTCTCGACTTGACAGTGGTTATAGTCAGGGTCAATATGGAGTGTTTACATGGTACATATTTATACAGTGTTATAAACCCTTGTAAAATTCAGCTTTTATGTACATATCAACAAATCAATGGATACATTTACAGCTGATTAGGAATGTTGACATTGAAATTAAGTGTTGATTCTAAACTTTTCTGCATCTTAATCTTCAAAATCCAATGTCAACATTTCAAGTTGTATATACAACTTGAAATCATTTTGAAGATGATTTTTAGTTCGCTTCGAAGAAGGTGTGCTTATGGAATACCCCTGAAGTCGGCATCGGCTTTGCCTGAGGTTAAAGTTTTGCTGCAAGTGTTGAAATGCTCTAGTATACAATCAAATAAGTCTGCTAGGATGCTGATGTTTGATATGAGGGTAGTTTTGGGGCATAAGATTCATTAAGCAGAGTGAATTTGGTATTCAGAAAAAAATCCAAGTTTGATGTCAAAATTACTTAAGACTTTTCCATGCCTCAATCTAACGTTTAAGTTTTGCTGCAAGTGTAAATGCCCTAGCAATAATTAATTATGTGCACTTTAAGGATGCTGATATTTTGAGTATAAGGGTTGTCTTAGTGTGCAAGGTTCATTTAATGTAGTCATAGTAGAAATTTCTGGTAGGGTCTGTTATCCAAGATGGTGGCCATATGACCTCTGATTATTAAAAACTTAAATATTGTCAGATTTCATTCAAATTGCTATACAGATGTATTCAGGACATTGCAAAGTCAACTGCCAATGGTTTTTTCCTGATGCGTTATTCAAGGCCGAGGCCTCTGATTGGTCAAAATTGAGATATTGTCTGATTTTGATCAAATTTGTTACTCAGATGTATAACAACACTGCGAAAGCAACCACATGTGATTTTCTTCAGATCTATTATCTAAGATGGGACATCCTGTAATGGACCCATTACTATAAGCACCTGTTACAAAAATGCTTTTAATAGGCGAGCAATGCTGCATGTTCTC
>JAUMGZ010237876.1:0-10767 GCA_032359645.1 Pododesmus macrochisma | reverse complement strand
TGGGGTTTAGCGTCCCTTTAACTCATGTATAGGTCATATCGAGACGGTGTCTGCTTGTGACAGTGCGCACTTATGGCAACTTTTATAGTGCTGTCTCACTGAAATATCATGTAGCAGACACATTGACATGATACTGCATTGAAGACATTGACTGACAAACATGTAGCACTTTATAGTGCTAACAATTAAGATTTCTTACCAATCCTGCCTCAAACAAATCTCAAATTTGTATCTAAATCAAAAACAGGATATTAATTCTCTGCCTTCTACAAGTTACATGTTTTACCACTTGGAAAACTTTTGAATATGTAACAGAGTCGCCATGAAAACTTAAATTTTCAGAGATAAACTTACTTTTCCAAAACACAAAATTGTGAAGTAAACAAGACTACAATTTAAAAAGATGGGTAAACTTTGTCTGAATAGCAAATAATAGTAACCCTTAAGAAGTCAAAATGCTGTGACACAGATGTCCCTGTAACAGATGAAGTTTTCCACATAGCATTTCTTTTACACTGATTATCCATTAACAAGCAACTCGTCACCATGGCCTTCTAAAATGACAAGAGTTCACTCGATCTTGATAAGCAGAGCACAGAGCATGATTGACCCCCGTTCTTTGGTTGACCATTCTAGTTCATTGTTGGTGAACTTTGGATCGATCTGTTCGTTAACACCCAGTGTCTGCTGCCCTACTTTATATGATCCCGGCTTTAGGTACACCTGGAATGCTACCCGCACATGATATGTCTTTCTTGTCTTGGGATCGACCATCCTGTAATTACAATGAAGATACTGATGAAACAAGAAGAAATGGATTATCAGAACAAAGGATTTTGACAAACAATTAATAGTCTCATCAAAAAGTCATCACCGAAATGAACTTGCAATTTGCCTCAATTCATGGCAAGACAATTTTTATAGTATTGTTGGGTTGTGGTTTATGTCCTTCAATAACATCACAACTTTTAAAAAGTTTTCGGGAAGCATAAAAAACATCCACAGGTATGAATGTGGGTCAAGTCATTAATATAGAACATATATATAAATATATATACAATATATATGACAAAACTTTTCAAAGATTTAGCGCTAAACACTTCTGATTTTCAACATAGATAACTTACCTATACTTTGGAGAGAACTCATTGCAACCTGCATATTTGATGGTTGGAGACAGAAGGATGGGTTTGAGACCTCCATCTGGTCGGGACTTTTCTGTGAAGGCCAATGGCTGGGACATCAATATACTGCCACCACTGGCAACATCACCTGAAAAACAAAGTCAAAAATGAGTAAATTTGTACATGTAACATTAATAAAACAGCACCTATCTTTCGTGTTATCGGAAGCGTATTTTCCTATAGTATGTTATTTTAGTGATTGCATTTAACTATATAACAAATTTATCTATGGAAGAAATTTTTTTTCCCTTGGGAGAGGATTTCAACTGATTTTTTACAGCGTATTGTAAAACAGCCGGAGAGTGTTGTTCATGATCAATAGGATGTCATTTCACTAATTTGTCATGAATAAAAATTATGTTTGAACTGGTACACCCAAGGACTTTATAATAGCACACATTGCATAAATTTCGAAGGAAAAGTGTCATTTGCTTCACAAACTCAATGTGCTTACCAACAGTATGTAAATCTCCGCTGTCTAAAATCCGTCGTATGGCCTCCATACGGGTGCCATAGTAACCAACATGCCATTTCTCTCCTATGTTTAGTGAATGCGCTTTGTTTGGCTGCCTACAAATAATAAAAAATTCTCGGAAATGTACTTTTTGAAGAGTATGAAGCATTGAAATGTAAGCACTGTATTGCAATTTTATTGCAGAGACACCATTTAATAATTTAAATATTGCTGTAAAAAATTGTTTTTCAAGTGTGTTAAGATGGGAAAGGGAAATACGTACCTAATATGGAATCTACACCAGCCATAGGGGAGAGCGTACTCCCGGGGAGGGTCACCTCGTCGATGATAAAGGTCGTCTTTTCTTATCTTATGACATGTCTCACAGTAACACACATTGCTCGAATTCTCAAAGTAACCATCTTAAATAACAACCAAACAAAAAATACTTACACAAAGTATTGATAAAGAAGAATGTGATACCTCAAGAGTTGGATAGGCAAGTTTAATGATTAAATATTTTGCTCCTGCCAGATTATTTGGATATACTTGTCCAGTGAAAGATCAGAACATTGAATTGAATTTATTAAGAAGGGATCCAAGTGTGTGGAATTTTGGTTAATATGCTCGGGACAGTCTTTTGAGATGTGTATTTATATTAAAAATGTAGTCAGTATGGCCAAGTTCTTTCCCCTTAATTATCAAAAATTACTACGGAATTAAGAAGTTTTCATAGCTGATAAAGGAAATATGTAATACAAATAATACGGTTGAAAACATATAAAAATATTATAATTGGATATAGTAAAATAAGTAATCAGATAAGTTGAAATTACACATATATTATTCATTAATATCGTAAACTTACATGTTATACTATTTATATGTTTGTTTTTGTATTGTGAGAATCAAAAATCAAATCACGTACCACCAGAAGAAAAAACTTAGTTGATTGAGTGGTAATTTGAGTGTAAATTAGTAAACAGGACACTATCCTTTCCACTTTTGCCTGCATTGGAACAGGTATGAAGCGAAGAACATAACATCATACTATTTTACAGCTAAGAAACAGTACCTGGCAATCCAAGTTGGACTTTGATCCTGGAACATATGTTCTGGAATTCACAGTTCCGCACTACACCACTCTCATTTATACCTCGGTGTATTTTTTCTTTGACAACTGAAAAAGTAAATTCTTAGTAAATAAGATTCATAGTCCAAGTTACAGAGACAATATGAACTTATAGCAACAGATATACTATAAATCATTTGATTCTTGCCTGTCACTTATACAAGATTTTTGGTTCCAAAAGTAGGTCAAATTTTAGCAAATCCACCTCTTCAGATACGGTTATAAAATTTTCTACACATTTTAATAACTTGGTACATATGACAGTATTTCCTGTTTTAATGGGGAATTAACATCTCTTTAACACACTTCAAGTTATGTACAATCCCCCTAGCCCCACACACTAAAATTTACCATCCTCCAAACAAAACGTTTTGAAAAGATACTTTACTTACTCAATAGGTGCATTGGCACACCCCAAGAATCTTTAGATATACTTGCTTTAACCAATTTTGTTTGTTTGTTATGGAGATTAGAGTTGACAAGATTTGTTGACAACAGTGGAGAGTGATTACTATAAGACATGTTTGATGCGGACGCCTAAGGACACAACAACTGATCTGATAGCGACAATAAACCGATTAATTTGTTTCAGTTTTATGCCCGATTTGTTGAACACCGTATTTTTCACTATTAGTTCAGAGCACTTAGTTAAGACTTACCATCATCTAGATCAGCTTTCTCCCTCTCTTCAGTTAGAACACTAAGTTGTGGAGATGTACCCCTTTCATCTGTTATAATTGTCACCTGTAAGTAAAGTGCACATTATACATACTTACACACTACACTCAGCAAACAATATACATAGATATTCAGAGGTTTGATAATATTAATAAATTTTTATAATATTAGTATTTTGAAACTTAACAAATCTTACTTAAAATATTACCATGAGATTTTTTTTTTTAAAGTTTAATTACCTGTTGGCATTGGCCGTACAAGTCTATGATGGCATAACAAGGATTGGGTACGTCACGCATGGCTGGTCCCTGATCCACTCCATTGACATAAAGGTGTAAGCAGGCGTCCGTATCTACCATAACACCCACTGTCTGTCCTGATTGTAATCGGTCAAGGTTTGGCCCATAGTTCTCCTTCACCTTTCAACGCCATGAAAGAAAACAAGAGGAAAATTAAATATCTTTTTTTTACTTTAGAACACTTTGAAGCACTAATAGTCTAATAGTATATGTCTTCCATGAAATATACCACACAGATTGCCAGACATAAACTACTTCTGGATTCATCATTCAAATATAAGGTCACTGAAAATCTAGTATAAATATATGCCAAACAAACTTTAAGGTTACAGCTGTATTTAAACAAAATCTTCAATTTTTTCTCCTTTGATGTTTAGCTTGATCAATATCTTAACTTTTATCTTATTTTATAAATTCAATGAATAATTAGAATTGCTGAGTGGAGGGATCTCAAAGTGAGCTATAAACACAAAATCTTAAGAATTTGTATGATATGTTGCCATTACTGGTATACCTTATTTCCACAGTTGTACACAGCGTCCCCCTGTATCACGATACAGGACTTCTTTATACACACAGCCGACACAGGGAAGGAGTAGCGGTCAGGACAGAATCCTAGCACCCCAATCATTAATGAAGCACTCCACGCTGGCGTCAAACTCTTCAGTTGAATCTGTTACAATAAAATCGGTTCTTTACTTTAGGGCTTTTCCAGAATTAAACACATGGGAGGGTGGGAGGCAATTATTCATATGTCCCACCACCCATCAGATAATAAAACCAATTGAATATAAGGAATGGTAGGCAGATCTAGATTGAACACCACCACCCATAATATATGAATTACAGGTACCTCACATCCTACCCAAACGGTTAATTTTTGAACAGCCCTTAGTATATCTTATTTCAATCTTATAGCATTTGCACCACACCAGTAACACTCTGTAAGGTAAAGGTTTGACAAGATTTGAGAGTATGTCCAGAGGACCAGGATTCCTTCACAATAGAATTCAAATGAAAATTCCTAAAATTCAACTCATTCTTCAGCTTCAAATTTATTACAGAAAAGTCTAAAATCAAAAGTTTTCAAAATCCGAAGGAACCTCAAATTATGTATTTGCAAGTTGTAACAATGTGTCAAAATTTAATGTCCCCAATCAACAAGTCTGGAACAGCTGCAGTCAAACATAATGTGCATTTTTACCTGGAAGAGTTTATTCCTGGATAGGGGTGTGTTAGATACTGTGATTCCCTGGTTATAACTAGCCTGCCTCTGAGCGGTCAGATTACTGTTGCTAAGGATAATGTTCTTGCCGTGGTTACAATGGAATTCAAAGCTACAAGATGTATTAGTGTCCTGATCTTGATCTCGCTCATTCTGAAATCAATAAAATATGTAGAATTGATTCTTCATAAAAAGGAAACTTAAACTTTAGATAAACAAAATACATAATAAATCAATATTAAGTCACCTTCATTTATTTCATATTAACTTATTAGAGTAGAGTATATCAGAGACTATACTGTATGACAGTTGGCTTAGTATAGAATTACTTACCTTTTCAAGGTCAGGTGTATCAGATATTATGTCCTGTGATGATTGACTTAAGAATAAGATAACTAACTTTGTAAAGTCAGGTGTATCTGAGACAATACTCTGTGATAGCTCACATCTGTAAGGTTTTTTATATCAGAGACTATAATAACTTTGTGACAGTGACCGCAAAGTTTGTTAAAACTTGGCTCCGTAATGTCAGGTGTATATGAAAATGTAACATAGGAGACTATACTACCAGAGACCTTACTCAGTGACAAAACCGTAACATCAGAGACTATACTACCAGAGGCCTTACTCAGTGACAAAACCATAACATCTGAGACTATACTACCAGAGGCCTTACTCAGTGACAAAACCGTAACATCTGAGACTATACTACCAGAGACCTTACTCAGTGACAAAACGGTAACATCAGACATTAAACGACCAGAGACCTTACTCAGTGACAAAACCGTAACATCAGAGACTATACTACCAGAGACCTTACTCAGTGATAACTGACCAAGGATTATTTCATAAAATACCTCTGTAGCCTCTGGTTTATCAGAGACTATAATCTAGGATAGTTGTTTTAGGAGTATTTGATAATCAGAGACTATACTCTTTGAAGTTGACTTTTGTTAAAAGTATGAAACAACTTACCTCTGTAGGGTCAGGTATATCAGATACTATACAATGAGTGTAAGATAACTTACCTCTGCAGGGTCAGGTATATCAGAGACTATACAATGAGTGTAAGATAACTTACCTCTGTAGGGTCAGGTATATCAGAGACTATACTCTGTGACATTTGACTTAGGAGCATGAGATTATCCAACGCTGCATTACTTGTCACCGAGACATTCTCCACAGCCCCAAACAAATCTATCACAGCAAAAACATTCTGAAATAATAAAACAAATAAGTTGTAAAGTTTTGAAACAAAAACATTCTAACAAAAAATAAAAAGCAATTTTTTTTGCAGAATTTTTTAAAAAACTTTTTTCTTTAATATTGGGTGGCCAAAATTAACCTATTGACACTTGTCTTCATAAAACCATAACATATTTAAAATAGTAAAATAAATATTGAAAAAAATCTCATAAACCAATATGGTTGAAGCACAAGTCCAAACACTCTTGGTAGAAGAAGAGAGGGTACCCATTCTTTTAAAGGGAGGTACTTCAGATGAAACAAGATTGGTACTGTTCTATTTTCAGCAGGATAAGCAAGGATTTCACTGGCAGAGGACAAATTGACATGATGCAATGCAGAAAGCTAAAAATGAAAGTAACAAGTTGAGGATTATGTGCTGTAGGGGAGTACCAACCTTCTGTATGTTAGAAGCTGCCACGCCCAGATCATCTCCATTTAGATAAATATGCATGGTTCCATCTGGACATCGCTTTACTCCGATCTTATCCCCGATCTGTCAAATACAAAATAACTAAACAATTAAAACATTAAACTAAATTCAATATACAGGTGATAACTGCAGTGAGTTTTATGTAGGGTTTTTTATACACAATCAGTTCCTTTATTTTTGCTACTTCATAATGTCAGATTTTATGATTTTAAACTTATTTTTTTAATCAATTATTCCTGTATATCACATTAATTAGTAGATACATAATACTTTAATGTTTTTGTACATGTTTCTCTATTGCAAAATTATTACTTTTACATACATAAAGGAGTCACAAGGACAACTTGGATTATTTCCAATACTCCTCTGACCTTGACCTTTGTTTACTGAACCTTCCAAAATAGAGTTACAAGGACAACTTGGATTATTGCCAATGCTCCTCTGACCTTGACCTTTGTTTACTGAACCTTCCAAAATAGTGTTACAAGGACAAGTTGGGTTATTGTCAATGCTCCTCTGACCTTGACCTTTGTTTACTAAACCTTCAAAAATAGAGTTACAATGACAAGTTGGATTATTGTCAATGCTCCTCTGATCTTGACCTTTGTTTACTAAACCTTCCAAAATAGAGTTACAAGGACAAGTTGGATTATTGCTAATGCTCCTCTGACCTTGACCTTTGTTAACTGAACCTTCCAAAATAGAGTTACAGGGACAAGTTGGGTTATTGTCAATGCTCCTCTGACCTTGACCTTTGTTTACTGAATTTTCCAAAATACAATCAACTCTTCTATACTTCCACTTAAAACCTGCTAGGAAATCTTTTAATTCATAGATGCATGTGTTTGTAAGGTTAGTGTCAATATAGCTTTACATAATATATCAAAGCTTTGGCACATATCATTCACAAACATGATAAAGTATTTTCAAATTATCAACCCACAATAGATTTTAGTCGAAATTGGCCCAACTGTTTTTGAGAAGCTGAAAATGTAAAGTCAAACAACAGAGAGAAAAAGATATTATAGAAAGCATCTTTATGAGGAAAATGCACTATTTAGTTCAGATAAATTAACAAACGCAAAACATATCTTCTGTCTACAAATACATTGATTCTATAAAAGTAATCTGAAGTTAAATGAAGTTTTACCTGAAGTCTTTCAAGGGAGGGAGCATAATTCTCTTTAATGATTACTCCAGACTTCCTGACCTCTGACCCCGTGACTATCCAGGTCAGCTTAGAGGTCAGGTTAAGAGCTGTAGTTGGAATGGCTGAAGCTGGCGTAGAATCTGAGATTGCCAGTGTGGTAAGTCCTATATGCAGAGATCCTGACCACACGGATGACAACTGTTCAATCTTCACCTAAAAATATGTACAGTCAAACATGTTTATAAAGACCATCCAAGAGACCTGAAAAAAGTGGTATTTATATGGAGGTGGTCTTTATAGACGGGTAAAAATAAGTGTAATTAGACTTCAAGATACCTGATTTTAGTGGTCTTTATGTGCAGATGGTCTCTTTATAGAGGTTGCACTGTGCACTTTATGACAACATTTTATTGACATTGATATTACCTGTAAGCTGGCAGTATGCCCACACTTGAAATTCTTGGGTAAAAATTAAATTCAACTAAAAATTACTCAAATGTTCCTTTCACACAAAATTCAAATTTTTTCACATAATGTTTTATATGAATTTTACAAAAGGAACAGATACATTGCGTGTGAATGCAATATTAAATAAGATTCATAAGAAAAATATATTATAAGCCAAAACTAAATACTAATTGATGCAGAGAAAGAAAAAAATAGCACTTTTCAAAAGTTTATTGATGAATTAATCAGAGATTCATAGAAACACACAACAGCTATAATATCTGACCCGAAAACTTTCTTGCAAATACATTCTAAGAAATCAGGTAAAATCTTTAAACTATTTAGAACTTTACTATACTTACCTCAAATAATTCATCACGTTTTAGAGGATCGGAACTGAAAACTAGGCCATGCTGAAAGTTACGAGAGCGGACGGCTATGGCTCCGTTGTTTTTTATTGTTATGTTTTTACCACAGCAGTGACTGAACCTATGTGTCACATCTGAAATGGAAATCAAAACCCACATACATAAACTTGATTGTTATTGCATTTCTATTCCCAAATTCCATTTGGCCTCAACATTTTTCTGGATTTAACTGTAATCTGTACATATACATTTTAATTACTGACGCAAGGCAGCGATTGTATTTAACTGCTTTCAATATTTGTATTTACCTTTGAACTTTCCACCAAAAAACAAAATTTCATGCATGTAACATAAGCAAGTTGAACATTTACCATTTGTGTAATTCATATACAGATCCTAGTTCATCTAATGATGGAGAAGAAACAACTAGAAGTTAAAAGGAGTCATCTTAAAATGGGCCTTACCATTTCTAAGGAGAAATGACAAGAATTTGTTTGTATTAAGGGCTTATTGTCTGATCAATCAACAGCTAAGGTCATAAAGGACGTGCCAGTTTTACTGGTGGAGGAAAGAGTAAACCACCGACCTAAGGCAAGTCACTGGCAACTTTTACACACAAGCACGCCGGACGGGAATCGAACTAGGAGGTGAAAGGCTCTTATGATTACAAGTCGGCGACTTTAACCACTAGGCCACCACGGCCCCATAATATGAATAAGGCAAAGCCTTGTAAGCGAGCACACATGTATCCTGCTGCACTTCATAATTAGAAAAAACTAAGGAATATATATATATATATATATATGGTCATAATGTAAGGTCTATTTTTTCTGCAACTTGTTTCGTTATTTCAAATGAAAAAAAAATATGAGAAACAGCGAAGTTAGTCAAGGGAAAAAATTACAAATATTAAATTAAAAAGGAAAAAAGTAAAAGTTTGTTTATTGGGGTTTAGTGTCCCTTTAACTCATGTTTAGGTCATATTGAGACGATGTCTGCTTGTAACAGTGCACACTTATGGCGACTTTATAGTACTGTCTCACTGAAATAGCACGCCACAGACCCATTGACATGATTCTTCACTCGGTCATATTACCCCCGGGATAAATATCCTGACACCGAGCCAACCAGTCCTCCTCCTACCTAGTAATGCTGAGCACTTAGCAGGAAGCTTCAAGATTGCCTAATTTCTAAGTCTTGGGTTTTGACGAAACCAGGATTTGATCCCTTGACCTGGGATTTTAGTACCAGTCTACCAGCACGAAAGGAACGCCCAAACAACTTGGCCAGAATTGCAACCAGGTGTCCGTGAAAAATGAGTGTTCCATACTACTCTTGAGTCCTACACAATAATGAGAATACATTTGTACTACTATTTAGAAAGTATTTGAAACAATTTGTTAAACAATTAAAATATATTTAATTCTTATTTATTTATTTTTGTTCATTTTTTGAAATTTTTTACCATTGTGTTGAGATATTAAAACACTGTAAAATGTATAAGTGTCCCTAGTGAAAAATAATAGAATAAAAGTCTTACATTCAAAGTATAACATGCACTGATCACTTGCTAAGGTGACATATTTTGATGTCGTTTTCACCATGATCTTTGCTTACAGATTTGGTTTTATTTGTTCACAAATGAATTTATATTTTATTAAATATTCTTGGATGTTGCATACAGTACGTGGTTCTCATACCCGAATGCCTACTGAATTAGCCATTTTGGACTGGTTTTGTCCATTTAATTCGCAGATACAACAAACATTGAAAAGAAAAACAACAACTGTTGTTGATGACGACATTTCCCCCGAATGTTGTACTTAATAAATCCCAGGATTTTTTCTCACTCACACAGGATGTTTTTCCTTTTATGGATATCACATGTGTTCATTGCCCATTTCAGTTTGCAATTTTTCATTTAGATTTTTGTTCCAGTAATTCAATTTAAAAAAAAAGTGTTCATATTGTCTACCAGAAACAAGAGGTATTTGTGTACATTACCAGTTGTTCAATGGACCAATTGTTGTGTTATTAGTGGGATATATACATGCAATGAAATGAAAAATAACACATGTACATCACAGTTTTAAATATACTTAAAATGTTATTTAAATGTGACATTAACCAGAGGCCACATCTCATAAAATAT
>JAUMGZ010237865.1:0-10767 GCA_032359645.1 Pododesmus macrochisma | reverse complement strand
AGGAACCTTCATGCCAAATATCTGCATCCTAGTACACATATTGAATGAATGGCAAGCTTCTAAATAACTTGCAGCAACAACTTTAACATTTTCACGATCACGCCCACGCCGGGGGTAACGCTATAGCTCTCTGTTCTTCAAACAGGCGAGCTAAAAATGAGTTATTCTAGTCTGGGACAATTTCAACCAAACTTGGAAGGCATCCTGCATTGTACAAAGGAGATACAGATTTGTTCAAATTATGGAGCTTGACCCCTAGGGACACCATATTGGACTAAAGTGTAATATTTGACAAAAAATCATCTAATAAAACAAACCAAATACCAAGTTATAGTGCTGTTCTACCCAGATGGATGGTAAAGACTAATGGGCTCTTCTTTATAGAAATAACAACAATCAAGATGATCGATTTCATTTTTATTCTTTATTGATTTCATAATATCTGCCCACTTATTCGCAAATTGTTATACACCTCATTTAAAACAATCAGAAATATATTAAGATTACAACACAGCATATTCATAACAGAGATAATAACAACTCTTTGTATTCATTTGTGTTCCATTTCTTTGGATAAGAAATTCTTGAAATTCCACTTATCATAATACATGTAAACATGTATGTGCAAATTGTATATAAAATAGCTATGTTACATGTATATACTCAAAGTAAAGGCACACATGCTAACACTTACATCTACTATACGATGGCTTACACATTGTTTTCTGTGTAAATATTTGTAACAATTAATCAGGTGGGGAGTGCAGTATTTGTAACAGTGACGGAATAAACAATTGACATACATGTTTCCTAATTGTGCTTACAACTATGAAACGATACAAGATTTACAAGGATCAAATATGTACAATTTGAAACTTCATTTAAAAACACTACAAGACAGAAGATGTCCGATTTGCAAAGTGAACCTAATTTTAACCTAGTCTGAAGTTTGATCCTCGGGTGTGACCACGACATGAAATTGATGCAAAGTGAACCTAATTTTAACCTAGTCTGAAGTTTGATCCTCGGGTGTGACCACTACATGAAATTGAGGCAAAGTGAACCTAATTTTAACCTAGTCTGAAGTTTGATCCTCAGGTATGACCCACGACATGAAATTGATGCAAAGTGAACCTAATTTTAACCTAGTCTGAAGTTTGATCCTTGGGTGTGACCCACGACATGAAATTGATGCAAAGTGAACCTAATTTTAACCTAGTCTGAAGTTTGATCCTCGGGTATGACCCACGACATGAAATTGATGCAAAGTGAACCTAATTTTAACCTAGTCTGAAGTTTGATCCTCGGGTGTGACCCACAACATGAAATTAATTTTAAGTGAATTAGTAAAATTATTAATGTGTAAAAGTGCTTATAATTAATCAATGCTGTTTTCAGATTAAATTAATATAAATTACAATGAAAGTTTCTTTAAGATTTATGTGTCTTTTATTAGAGTAATCTTGCTGTATAGTAAAAGTACAATATTTACATTGATGTAAAGCAAGAGCTCCGTATTTTGAAAATGTATAAGTCTAGTTATCATGGAGTTAACAGCTGATGTTAAATAACTAAATAATCCTGGTTAAGTATTAAGCAAAATATTGTTTATCTTATCATGTAAGCAATAGATGAATGTTACAGAAATTGATCATTATATAATCTAAATGTTGACAGACAATATTTTATAGATGTTTTCAAACATAATTATCTGAAAATATCCTTTAAAGTGGCATGCTCTTTAATAACTCATGATCTATCTAAGCACCCCGCCAAAGCATAACTGCTGTACTATATACACATGATATGTGACTTAACAATTAATATGTCAGTAAGAAACCTATATAAAGTAAGCTTGTTCTTAACATTTGTTTATCAAACTTGGATCTGATCCTTATACTGTAAACCGAGAACAGTGACTGCACATGTATAACCACACAACAACAAACACTCCCATGCTTCACTGTAATATCAATTGTATTATAATTTGGTATAAGAGTTTAGAACAGATTGTTTGAATTTGTCAACAGTCAATAAATAATATCGCAACAATTTAACAGCAATCATCCTAGTATGGACCATTTGGAAATTGCATGAAAACCATAAAATTTGATACAATCTGAATTCATATGTCTTAGGACCCCGTCCCCCCTCCCCATATAACCTACCTAAATGTACCATTATTTTAGGTCAAGAGCCCAGTTCCTTGGCCAATTGATTTTTCTCAATCGTCGATAAGTTTTTCAGATGGCCCACACATATTAGATTTGCAAAGATTTTATAGGAAGGGGACCATTAACCCAATTTTAGGACCCATAGTTTTTTCTACCCAGCATAATCCCTGCAATTAAAACTTGGCAAGTATAAACAGCTTAATTTACAGCACCACATACATTATAATGTATGCTGTAGTGAATTGTTGATGAAGCAATAATACAGGTAATCGTGATGCTGTTACTATGGCAGCATGATAATACATGTGTATTTGATACTAAATCATACATAGAATTACATGTAATACAGAACTCTGTATAATTGTATTTTACAATGTACATTCAATTCTGTAGAATACAAGTTACATACAACTCTGCAGTATACACTCTACACAGAAATCTAGAATTACATGTAAAAATTCTGCAGAAATTTAAATATCATGTTTGTTAAGGCCTGTTCAAACGGTAAAGCAAAGTTTATGCAACACACTGCTGTTACATGTGTATATTTCCCGCAAGAAAATCACATGACCTTGTATGATGACATATCACGTCTCTGATTGGTCAAACTGACCAGGGTTTATATAATAACGTTTATGAAATAGAGCATGTTCTATTTCAAATCTATGTTTATGCAACTCCAAATGGTTTATGTTACAGAGTAATAGAAACTGTTCAACCGGTATGCTTTTAATGTAATCAGGGTTTACAGTGTGAACAGGCCTTTAGTTACACAAAAAGTACAGCTCCATAGAATGATATGTTATGCACAGCTCTGTAGAATTATGTTTAAAACAAACAATACTGTTCAATTACATGTTATACACTCTCAAAACTGCTGCTTAATTATAAAGCCATAGCAATCCTAAACCGCTGACTGATTACATGTTCATATAATATTCATCATCTTCTTTAAAGCAATGTGTGAAATTTTCTTCTCGATTTGCACTACATACTTCTATAATTATCATACACAGAAATAACTTCAAATACAGCAGTATTTTTATAACTTAAAACACTCAAATAATTCCCTCCTTTGGATAGTAAGGGTTAGTTAACAACACATATGATACAATCCTTGCTGTTTACAAAAATATATACATTGATAGACTTATACGTAGAATACAGAATTTATGATGATATCATCTTAATGTACAATAAACATGTTTAAAAAGAAAACTTAAGTTACATCTAAAAATTCTCAGATAATTTGCCATTCCTAGCAAATCTCTGATTTCGGAAAATGTATGTAATCTTTAAGTTTAAGTGTTTGGCAAGATGGGATTATCTTAAATTTTATGATACATATGTAAATTCTTGTGCATTCAAAAATTTGTAAACTAGTTTATTCCAAATAATGCAGATAATCACAAATAAAATGTTATCAAAAATGATTCTTGGTTTCAAGTTTAGCCTACATGTTGCTAATCCAAGACAAAAGAGATAACTTAAGATTTTCAAACATAATTATTGTGTTTAAACCTAGGTAATTCATTGTCATGTGAAATAGAGTGTACCTGTAGATAATCTAACATGATTCTTGTGTTTAAACCTAGATAATTCATTGTCATGTGAAATAGAGAGTACCTGTAGATAATCTAACATGATTCTTGTGTTTAAACCTTGATAATCCATTGTCATGTGAAATAGAGAGTACCTGTAGATAATCTAACATAATTCTTGTGTTTAAACCTTGATAATCAATTGTCATGTGAACATGATTCTTGTGTTTAAACCTAGATAATCAATTGTCATGTGAAATAGAGAGTACCTGTAGATAATCTAACATGATTCTTGTGTTTAAACCTAGATAATCAAGGACCAAGATAAATAGAGATAAGGTCAACAATCATGATTCTTGTGAACACATTTACATTTAAATGCATATTGTCTAGATGACTTCCTTTATCTTATACACTTTCTCAATTTCTGTGCATTTAAAAAGCTGATTTTTTAAACATGAAATACATAAATAACATTTGTAATACACCTCATCACCTTACATAATAGAACACTGAAGTATTTACACAAGGATGTTTCATCTAGTATGTCACAAACACGACCTCTGTTGGTCATGATGATACAATAAGATTACAGATACATTGTATGTTATTTCTGTTATTAACATTTATCAACATAAAGTATCGTTTCAACCCAATAAGCACCCCTCCCTTTTCAAGCACCTACAATCCTGTATAACAGCTAAGACCCATTACAGGAGAGCAATGCAGTACATTTATTCAGTGTTTTGACTCGTAATATTATCCTAATAAGCAGCCCCTTTTTTTCTAATTTTTTCATGCATATGGGCTCTTCTTAGGTCAAATATAGTAAGGCTTGGATAATGATGTTGTTTTTTTGGCTTCTGTCAACATGAATACACAAGAATGGATTGCATTATTATTTTCATATTACAATGTATAGCCAAGTATACTGACATAAAAATGGATCAATAGGCAAAATACTCTTAATCAATGTACATTGGTAGCTTACAATAGAACTCTTGTACTGCACAGACCCAGCAAGAAGTAACCCAATGTGTTATACTGTATAGCTTATAAATTTTATCAAAATTCATATATGGAAATTGTTAAACCACTTATGCAATTACTTTACTTTCCAACATGCACTATATTTGGTATATGGTTTTGTAAATAAGCAACGTCTTCTCTCCCTTTCTCTAAAATTAACAACACTGTTTTATCTGTTTTTTATAGAAGAATTATGAACCATGTCTGAACTGAGTAATAAAAGATAGCTACATTTTGGAAATAACTTTTAATGGCATTTAATCTTATAGTAAATATTGTGTTTTAGTCTTACAAGTATAATGTATACCTAGCACTGACCAGTACCTGTTATATGTATTGAAATTATTTATGTTATATCATTAATTCTACCGGGTACCAGACATGATAACAAAGTAACAAGAACTTAAATAAATAACAATGTACAATGTAGTAAGTGCTACCATGCTTCCATTTATATAATTAGACTTAATATAAACATTAACTTAACTAGATAACATTTGTATATCACCACATGCCCTGTAAATGGAAAGACATAGCAAAGGCATGGGAATGGAAATTGTTAGTCTCAGCTACGGTACTTAATTCTTATAAAAATGTGTATTACATGTACTTCAAAAACAACCATGCAAACTCCTTAGAAATGGATTTTACCTCAAATCTAACCTTGGCTTTTAAAAGTCATATAAGCAGAAAGTGTACATCAAAGAGACCAATTTTTTTATGTTTTTTGATTTCAACATAAACTATAAACATACATGAAGTTTTAGACTATAGGGAATATAGTTCCCTTAAAATTGCATTATTATAAAAAATTTCAATGATAGTCAATAAGGTCAAAATATAGGTCAATTTATGTAAATTACAGACAATTAATCTATAACAAAGTACATGTATGAAGTTTCATATCTGTAGGACTTATATAGTTATATGACAGTATATAACATAAAGTCTAACAATAAACCACTTACTTAGGTATGAAGTGGAAAATCTTTATCGCAATGTTCTTCAAAGAGAAATCATAATTGCAGTTTCAAGTGTGTGGGACTTGTAAACAGAGTTGACCAAAAAGTTGCAAATGTCAAGCAGACTACTTTTGATTTTGCTTGTAGAACCCTTAAAGGAAAAGTAACACAAGAAGTTTCAAATTTGTGGGACTTAAACTTCTATGGTAACGGAGTCAATCAAAAAGTTTAACCAAAAGTGTGACTGACAGACAGACAGAAAAGACAAACATGTAATGTCAGACTACCTTCGTATCAAGGCAAAAAAATGGTGGGACATAAAAAATAAAAAAAAATAGTAAATTATATTCATGAAACAGATTAAAGACTTAAAAAGCTATATGTAATTGATGTTTGGGAATATGTGTAAAAATAGTTAATATTACTAACCAACTGATGGCGAGTATGATTAAAAAGAACACATAATAAATATAAATGTTTTCATTTCTGGATAGAAAGATAAATATTAACAGCAGCCTGAATTGTGCTGATGTCTTTTTGACGTTATATCCACTGTTGGCCCTGAGGTTGGTCTTATGTCTATCTGATCTTCCAGTTCTTTTAAACGCCTCACAGCAGCCTTAAATGCCTCGTTGACATTGGTTGAATCTTTTGCACTCGTTTCGTAATAAGGAGTGCGCCCATTAGCGTTACACCAATCTCTAGCTTCCTCCGAGGACACCGACCTATTTTCCATATCGACCTTGTTTCCAATTATCACAAAGGGAAAACTGTTCCCACCATCTTTAATGTCAGCGTAATATAAAAACTCATTTTTCCACATGGTTAAATTGCGAAAACTTTGTACATCGTCGACAGCATAAGTCAACAAACAAATGTCAGCCCCTCGATAAAATGGGGTACGTAAACTTTTGAACCTTTCTTGACCAGCGGTGTCCCAAATCTGCATTTTAAACTGTTCTCCATCGAGTTCTACATCTTTGTTCAAGAATTCTACACCAATGGTATGAAATGACTGTGCATCAAACTTGTTGCTGACGAATCGATTCATCAAGGAACTTTTCCCCACTCCTCCGTCCCCCAACAGCACGACTTTTAGCAGCTTGGTCTTGTTGTTAGCCATTCCTGTGATAATGTCGTCACAAAATGCTGCAACAAAAATAAGAATCCTCAATTAATCAATAGTTAATTTATTATATCAATCCTTTATTAATATAAGAAACTATTCATTCATATACTGGTAGGTATAGTAGAGTAATTGTTAACAACCAATTTAAGCGAGTGGTTTAATTGGCCTCAATGTTTGTTTATATATAAAAATGAACTAAACATCAATAACCTCTAGCCAAGCTTGAACACATTTTAAATTTATAGTCAAGTGTACATGCATGTCCTTTCCTTGTCAAGAAAATATACAGCCCTGTGGCTCACAAAGAAGCAGTGCAATTTTAACACACAGCTCAATTAGTATATATACCACCCGTTTTCATAAAAAAAATTAACCATTTTGAGACCTAGCCCTTAAGACAGCTTATACCCCAGAAGTTGCAAACATCCCAAAAGATATCAAATTAACATGTCTTAGTGGGGGTGAAACCGATATAAGAGATAAAGAATAAACTCAAGTAACATGAGTAATACGTATACATGTATTGAACCAAAAATTCTTTCCTGGAATACTAACATGACTAAGGTAGGGTTGAGAATTACCTTGACATTAGATATCCAAAATCCAAAACGAAAAGCTTTCCTCCATTTCTTGTGAATATATATTTTTATAGCTAGCTATCCTTGTTTGTACTTTAGCTAGTTGTTCACTTTTTATAGACTATTCTGGTTTGTAAGTAAATGATAACCTAGCTATTCACTTCTATAGCCTTTCCTGGCATGTGAGTATATCCTCAGCCAGTTGCTTCACTTTCTAAATCCTATTCTGCTTTGCAAGTAAACGATAACCAAACTGTTCTAGTCTTGCCCGTTAAGTTTTAAAGCACTTGTCCAAACAAGCAAAATGATATAATCTATTATATGATATATATAGCATCATACTGGAATTGAAGAAAATTTTGCTAGTCCTGGACATCAAACTAGTGCCTAACGCCACAGACTATTATTCCCTTTATAACCTACCCTGGCATGTGATAAGCTAGTTGTTCACTTTTATAGCCTACCCTGGCATGTGATAAGCTAGTTGTTCACTTTTATAGCCTACCCTGGCCTGTGAATACCAGTATCAGTTATTTTTTTACTTTAAGTACAAGTTGGCTTTTTAATCTGTTTCTAATGACCTTGCATAGTGCATACATTACTGATAATATTTGACAATAAATTGTTTATCGACAACTCAACTATTTATATACACACATACATATTCAATATATATAATCGGGTCAACCACATGTACTACATTACCTTAATTACAAATTATTTCATGAATCATTTAGTACATCATACTCTCAAGAGAAATTCCAAACCATCTAATAATAGAATTGAATGTCCTTGTATACAGTGGCGTATTCAATGTATTATTACAGCTCATACATAATGACATGGCAGTAATTTGATTAAATAAAAATGTGTACACCTTGACAGTCGTCAATAGCTTGTGTACAACAATCACGTTCAATTTTGAAGTTTGTAATTCATACAAAGTCGAAAGTGTATGCAAATTAAAAAATAATAATTAAGTGAAATCTATAAAATAATTAAGAGCAAGTATAAAATCATATACAATAATTTTTACATCAAGCTGCACATATATATATATATATGTGCATAGGTATATGTGCTGCAAGAGTTGGATGTATTCATTATAAACTATTTATGTTTGTATTGCTATATACCTATTTGTACACATCATTTATAATCAAGACATAAAAACAAAACATAAATATACATAATATTATATACCATTTGGATTCATATTGTTCTTCTTGTCGTTGAATAAGCGCTTTAAGAATGGCATAATTGCTATTTACATGCACTTTGAATTATCCTGACAGAAGGCAGCTGAGTGGTTGTAGAATATACAAACTTAATGCTGAGCTCAGGAGCTGTTTTACAAGTTGTTCACTGTACAGTATTCCTTGATATATTTACTTTCTTGTACATGTTTATAGATCTGTATTGAGTGATATGTAGCCCCAAGCACACTATCGATGTCTCATCAAATTATAATGTAATATACAACACACTATATATCCAGTGAAATCAACACACTGACAATTAGTTTATCCATATTTCCTTTGTGTATCAGCTGTTTAAAGGTGATTCCTTCAGGAGAATGAATTAATCAAATATTCCTTGATAAACAGATACTGTTCCATGCAACAGATGTTTTAAGTCTTCTTATCAATCAGATAAGGATGAATTAGTGCATGTTACATCATGAAGATAAATGAGAAAACACAAGTGTCACAAAGCCTCATCAAACGGTTAAACCTTAGGGTATAGCCGTCAATCCATGTATAAGTTCACTGTTCATTATGGTATATATGTACATACATGTATCTGTAGGACAAGTTTGGCTTCAACTTAAGTTGTTCTTGTTATAAACGTTATGTACTTAGTTATGTACGTCATACTTTCAGGTTTAAATTTTCTTCTTTGATTTCCATGATCTTGTTTAACACATAAAATCATCAAGTGCATACACCTTTTAATATCAAACTTAGTACAAAAACATAAACATATCTTTATGTTAGATATATATATAGAACTAACATAATTTGACATGAAACGTGGCTTTTGGGGTCTCGTATGAAAATTCTTCCGAGATAAGATTTGTAAAAGGAACTTCTCAAATAGCAAACGGAGTGATAAATCTTTATTTAAATATTAATCAAGAGCACCCTTAACGGTACATTATTCGCCCGTCAGGAAGTCGTACAAAAGTGTTCTGTGATGGCAAAGTTTTGCTTTTGTTTCAGTTTTCTCAATAACAGGAACTTGGAACCATAACTCCATTGCTAATAGTCGGATAAAAATAGATATTGAACTTGTCTGAGCTTTCATGGAATTAAATAAACAATGTTGTAAAGTTTGAAATAAATCAGTCCATAATCACTCGATCTATTGAGCCAAAACAATTTTTTTTTACAAAAACCAAGGGCCATAACTCCATTACTTATGGTTATATAAAAGTGGACTTTGATGTTAATTCTTTAATAATTACTCAAAGTATTGAGGTAAATAATAACAGAACCAATGCGCCATAGCTCTGTTGATAACAGTTGAATAGTAGTGGCAATCAAACTTGTCCAAGCTGCCATGGTAAGAAGACTTGTTGTACATGTAGCTCTGTGAGCACACTGATTGTTAATCAATTTCATTTTCATATGTACTTAACTTTATGTGAAATCTATGAATCTACCACCTAGAAGCCACTGCTTTATGTAAATAGGTTATGTCCAATTTTCATGTTTCTAATTCAGTAATTGCCTTTTGTAAATTTACTCGTTTAGATTTTTATTGACAATTGATGTGGGCGGTTAGTTGTTGAGATGATTAACAGCGCCATGAAGTGTATTTATTAAATTTTCAAATGTATGGCTGTACTTAAGACTTCTAGTTTTAGGCGGGAAGTGGGTTGAGGCCTCATTAACCACACCGCCTGGTTTCGTGCTGGGTGACCGTCTTAAATCGGTTCGCATGGATTACTAGTCTTGATGATTGTTGTGTTGTCGATTTAGTTATTGCATTCCGGTGCTTAATTGTTTGATGCAGTTATTGTTTGTTTGTCAATGTCTCTCGTTCTGTTGATTCTATTCATACTTTGTTTAACAAACGTGCAAATTTTAATATATTTTGTAGTGTTGTACAATTCAAAGGTAGTAGATTTTTACGGTATGTTGAAAAATGTGTTCAAGTAAAAATATAGTGATGCTCATCACCAATTTCACTTGTAAAATGCAAATTCTTTCAATTCTGAGTCACCTGCCGATTTCTATCGGTTGGCGCATATGTCTGTACTAAATGAGTTTAAAACTATCTCTATTACTTTCGTTTCCCGTTCCTGTCGCCGCTTCTCTTCCTGTCCTATCTTTTGGTTTTTCACCTTTG